>APFE030387818.1:0-16303 GCA_000404065.3 Pinus taeda
GCATGTGTCAACTCCAAACTAAATGAAAAAAGAACTGGATATCTCTTTCATTTTGAGTTACGCACAATTAAAATGTTTTAATCATAATTTTATTTTTCATTTACCAATATAATATATAGATAGTTGAAATTTGGATGTTTATCTATACTACTACAACATAGAAACAAGACACACACATTCGTTTCGTATGTCAACTGCAAGATAAATAAGGAAAAAATTACACATCTCCTTCATTTTGAGATAGACACTGTTAAAAGTTTTGAGTCATTAGTTATAATTTTTTCAATTATTTTATATACAAAATACATACTTGCCAATCTTCCATTTTTGTTAATGTATTTTGAATTCTAATTCATATCAAATATTGAAGGAATTATACATCTTCATGATGTCATTGAATTAGAAAGCACAAATTAATTAAATGTGGAATATCCTTCACTTTATTCATTTATTGTTTACACTAAATTTCTTCTCACCACCAATATTTTCAAAATGTCTAGTATGAAATCTTATTAAGTATTAAAGAAATTTAACATCTCCTTGATATTATTGAGTGGAAAAAAATTTAACTAAGGAAAAAATATTTTAAATTCATTTTTTTTCTCTTTATAAATGTTAAGTTGATATAAAATCCCCCCTAATTTGGGTGGCAATTGATCATTTTCATGAAAGAATTTATCACCACGATGCATTGACACAGAAATTGGCTCTCATATGACTTTAAGATACCAACTTCGTATGCTAATTGATCGATTTTCATGATGCCTAATCCACTGCTCCATATCCTTTGTGTGATCTACTTATACTTAACACTAATGCCTCATTCACTTACTTGGCGATCAAAAACATATTGTTTGTCTAAATATTTCTTGGCTCTTTTGTGACCCAACTTGTTCGTGATTCTTCACGCACCCTGTCATACTCATATTTCCTTCGAAAAGAAAAGCTACAATTCCCTCAGTGATTCTAAATTCCTCCTCCTCATTCTCCCTCCCACTACTATGGATCAGGAGAGTATATGTGTAAGCAATGGAGTCGATGGATGTGGTCATGAGCATCATCCCCATGTTGTATATATTGATGAAAAAACTAATCTCTTCATTCCAAATATTAATGAAAGCATACTGCACAATGTATCCTCCATGGAAGCTGATGAATTAAGGAACCTAGGTGGTGGGCATTGGGCGTCAAAAGTTTACTAGCCAGAAAGTTATGGAAGAAACAACAAGCCAAAGAAGCTTCCATAAGGAAGCTGTTAATTCTAATGAATTAATAGTCTCCATGAATGTCTACAGGACCTTATCCTTCAACCAATTACCTATTGGTTTCCCCATGGTGGGAAGATGGTCCAAAACCTAGTTCTGCTAGAAGAATCAACATTATTATGGTTGTCTAAATTTTTTACATCATTTTTGCCAAGATGAATTTCTTGAGATTCTTACAAAAAAAATATATATAATTATTTTATTTAAGGTTCACATTGAAATATTTCATATATTATCAACATCAAAATATTTCTTTTGTTGTGTCTCTGTCTAAATATGTATAGAGTAGATATTGAAATATATTAGTTGGTATGAATATTCAAATATTTTATCGAATTTTGGTACTAAAATAATTTTAAATGAATGAATTACACATCTTCCAAATATTGAAAAGTAAAAAGACAACAATACTTTTTTCTAATTACTTTATATCTCTCAAATTGAAATAAAATTTAGTTATTATCAACATTAAAATATTTTATTTATTTACTTATTATTTAATATGAATATTAATTTAAATGTCATCTCAATTTTATCTTAGGTAGTTAAAGAATTACACATCTTTGTTGTACTAAAGAAATAAAAACAAATTCAATTCTTTTATCATTATTCTTAATTTGATTCTTTTTTAATGTGAATATTTTTATTATTTTTCAATCTAAGGCACAACATATATCCATACTGTAAAGAACTAATTAAGGAAAAAATAATCTTTTTTTGGTAGATTATCTAAGGAATATACTCAAGCATATTGTGATAAATTTCACTCCCCAACAATCAATTTTGTATTCAGGTAATAAAGAACTATTTATATGGGAATATATTATCCATTAATATATTCAAGCATATTGTGATAAATTTCACTTCCCAACAATCAATTCTCTATTCAGGTAATAAATAACTATTTATAACTTTGAGTAGTTGAAGTTGAGAACTTGTTTCTAGGAGCGCACTTGCTGAAAGAGCTGTGCACCCTAGCGAACAATCACAGGTAGAAACATGTAGTTACACGCAGCTGCCCCCCAGTTGCCTCTTGCTACAGGGGCTTGAGCTCCATGGATGCATTAGAGGACGGAAAGCTTCCGTCAGGTCAGTAGCAAGAAAATGAGAGAACAACAAAAGCCTTTGCCTCTCTCATTTCTACAATGGGCCCGACAAAGAATAGACCATCAGCCACCAAGTTTATTAAACGAATGGAAGATATTCCTGAAATCTCACTCCCCTTGCCTTTCCCTTTAGAGCAACACTTTCCCTAGCAGAGCATGGATTAGTGGGGCAGTTCACTGGGTTATGGCCATCACCCAAAATTGTGCAAAAATGGGTAGAAAGGAACTGGACTGCGTCAATAGATGGGAAAATCTCAATCAGGTTTTGCGAAAGAGGTTACTTCACCTTCCACTTTGAATCCAAGGAGAATCGAGATCTGATATTTAGGAATGGACCATATTTTATGGATACTAGGGGTTTGTATCTAAATAGATGGACACCAGATTTTGATCCAAAAATGGATGTTCCCAATGACACCCCCATTTGGGTCAGACTACGACACTTTCCCCTTCACTGTTGGGGGAACGATTCAGTCAAAGCAATAGGAAAAATAGTTGTGAAATATATAGACAGGTGTGAGCCAAAGGAAAATATGCATGCATGCACCAGAATATGTGTAGAAGTGGATCTTGGGAAAGGGCTACCAAAAGCCATAAAAATCAAAGTGGGCCAGTGGACGCACATACAATAGCTAGATTATGAACAAGTCCCCTTCAAATGAAAGGTATGTCACGAATACAATCATTTTGCAAATAGATGTACAAAAAAAAAGAAAATGAAAATTAAAAGGGTGAAGATCTAGAAAAGAAATGGGAATATGTAAAAAGAAAGAAGACAGCCTACAAACAACCAACTCTCTCTTCCTCATAGCCCTCCACATCCTCTGACCCCCATCCTCCATCACCAAAAGTTAATAACCTTCTTTCTAGCCCTAACCCTTTTGAGCCTCCAGATCCTTCAGCCCCGCCATCCCCTAGACCAACATCCGGATCCAGATCCATATCCCCAAAACATACCTCCAAACCCCCCTCATTCCCTTTGGTTTCAAACACTCATACCCCTCCACCCCGCTCAGTAGACAGAATCTTAACCAGAAAGCAGTCAAAGGAGGTACCCCCAAATGTAGAATACCAAAAAAAATCAGGAAGAAAGACAAACAAAGAAATCGGGGATCAAGCAGCAGCAAAGGAAATGGCATTAGAAACACAACAGCCTATGGAAACATTCTTAGGAAGGAATTTAGGAAACAACAAAAAAATCAGACAAGAGGGAAAGGAGCCATGCACCACCCAACAAGTAAATAATGATAATGGTCTCCTGGAATTGTAGAGGAATGGGATCGCCCATCAAGTAAAATGCCACAAGAGACATTTTGGTAAAAGAAAACCTAGACATCCTTATGATTCAGGAGACAAAAATAAATCACCAAGAAACTGAAAATATAAAAAAAAAAATCAGAAATTATGAAGGGGAAGCAATACAGGCAACCGGGGCATCAAGAGGCATATGCACAATATGGAAAAAAGGAACTTAGGAATTAATGAAATACAAAAAATATTAGCACTAGATCCAAATGGATCTAATGCAAATTAGTACAAAAGAGATGTACAATGTCATAAATATATATGCCCCAAATCGTTACAAGGAAAAAGAGCAATGTTGGGACACCTTAAAAGAAGCACTAAAAGAAGTGCAAGATGGGAAAATAATACTAAGAGGAGATTTAAATTTGGTAAGAAGCATAGAAGAAAAGTTTGGAGGAACATATCACATAGACCCATCTAGGGATACTCTAGAAGAATTAATGGAACAACATAACTTGATATATGTCCCACCAAACAATGGGAAATGCACTTGGAGCAATAAAAGAGTGGGAAAAAGTAACATAAAAGAAAGGCTAGATAGAATTATGATACAAAAAAATATAGTAGTAGTGCACAGCTCCATAAAATAAAAAAATTTACATACCACAACATCTGATCATAAACCGATGATAATAGTCATGGGCAAAATGGAAAATCAAGGTCTGCTCCCATTTAGATACAGCTGAATTTGGGATGGCAACGAAGAAATTAGTGACCTAGTCAAGGAAGCATGGGAGAAAAGAGTAGTAGGATCACCACAGTATATTTCGGAAACAAAATTAAAACTTGCAAGAAACAAATTAAAGGAATGGGCAAGAGAAAATGAATTAAAAGAAAAATGAAAAGAGAAAAGAGTTACAGTAGAAAATGGACATCATGCAAGCTGAAAAAGGAAACAAAGAAGAAAGCAAGTAAGATTACCTAAGAGAGAAGGAAATCTTTTTGGAAATATATAGGGAAAATAGGAAAGATGAAGAGGAGGCAAGATTGAAATTAAAAAGTTTGTGGCTCAAGGCAGGGGACAAAAACACATAATTTTTCCGTAACACAATGAAGATAAGAAGAGCAAGAAACCAAATAAAAAAAAATTCAAGTTGAAAGCCAAGAGGTAAAAGGAGTGGAGGAACAAAAAAAGCATCCTATAAGCACTTTAAAAACTTACTTTCAGCCAATGAAGAAATGGTTGAAAGTGAATACTTCTTAAAGCACACAAAAGGAAAAATAAAAAAAGGAAAAATGCAACAATAAGCAAGGATCTCAAAGAAGAAGAGGTAGTGACGACCATATGGAGCCTACATCTGGAAAAAGCCCCAGGGCCAGATGGCTTCACGATAACATTCTACAGATTTCATTGGTATACCATTAGAAAGGATTTCTTAAGAATGGTGAAGAATGTTTTCAAAAAAAAAAATAGGAGGCAACACCGAATCCTCCTGTCTTGCTCTTATCCCAAAAGAAGCAAACCCCTCAACTTTCAATAGGTTTCTCCCTATCTCTCTCTACAATTCATTGTATAAGATAATAACAAAAATAATTGCAAATAGAATCAAGGAAGTACTTCCAATAATTATATCTAGAAACCAAGGAGGATTCGTGATGAATAGGCAAATCATAGATAATATAATTATTATATAGGAAGCGGTTCACTCTAGTATACTAAAACAAGAAAAAAGCCTCATAATCAAACTAGATATGGCAAATGCATTCAACAGGGTCAGTCATCCATATCTAATGGCTATCATCCAGAAACTTGGATTCTTTAGAGAAATTGTGGGAGTCATACAGGCATGCATCTCTACTCCATGGATTGTCCCTCTTGTAAATGGAAGGCCCAATGACTTGTTTCATAACACAAGAGGCCTTAGGCAAGGTTTTCCTCTCTCCCCCTTCCTATACATTATAATGGTGGAAACATTAAGCAAGGCTCTAGAAAATCAAAGAAAGGAAAGAAATATCACAGGGATCGGAATAGCAAAAGGAGTAAAAACAATAAAGCGCTTAGTCTTTGTTGATGACACTCTACTGTTGGGAGGGGCATCAACAATAATAACAACAAGGTTCAAAAAAGTTCTCGATGACATTTTACAGGTTTCAGGTGGGCTATTAGACGATACGAAATGCAAGATATATGGACCGAACACCCCTCCTATAATTATGCAAAGAATCTCACAAATCCTAGACATCCCTATGGAGGAAAAATGGACACACTTCTTTTACATATGACTTCAAATTTCAAAAGAGAACATGAAGACAAAAATGGACTAAAAAAATTGAAAAAATGAAAAACAAAATACAAAGCTAGGGTATGATGTGGTTGAATATGGCACGAAGGGGAATTCTAATAAAATCACTCCTTGCAGCACTACCTATCTATAATTATGCTATAATCATGGCCCCAGCAAGTGCCCACAAACAAATGGAGATTGTTTTAAGAAGCTTCCTGTGGCAAGGTGGGAGCATGAAAACAAAACATTTAGCCTGGTCAAGTGGGAGCAACTAGTACTACCTTATGAAAAAGGAGGCCTATCAATAAGGAAACTTGGGCTCATGAATGCAACACTAGGAATGAAAATAGTATGGAGACTAATTACAGGAAAAGAGAGTTGGTGGAAAAATACTCTTATGAAAAAATATATGGATGGGACTAGGAAAATACTTCTTAATGTAAATATCCCAATAAGACCATGTACCTAAGTATGGAAGCTGGTTAAAAAAAAATCCATTAATAAGTAGATGTATTTCTAAAATCCCAGGAAATGGAAAAACAACTTCAATTTGGTAGGACAGAATCATGGGAAAAGAGCCATTACAGACTCATTGAGACACTGAAGACATACAAGAGTGGATGAAAGATAATGGTTTCAACACCTTACACTCTATATCTCTTTGGGATCAAAAGGAGTGGCAAGATTGGAAAAGCTTAGCAATCCTGATAGACCTAGAAGGGAAATGGAGCACTTTGATGAGGAAGATGCTTATCATTGGGACCCAAGCGGTGGACACTACACAGTTAGGACTGGATATAAAATCCTTTAACAACAACCAAATCAACAAGACTGAGATTCTTGGAAAATAGATTGGAAATCAGAAAGTCTGCCTAAGATCAAAATGTTCATCTAGACTCTACTAAAAGGGAGAATATTGACCAGTGAAAACCTATGAAAAAAGGGCTTTCAAGGCCCAACATGACGCCCATTATGCATGAGGCTGAAGAAAATATTCAACACTTATTCCAAGCATGTACCTTTGCCAAAGAATGTTGGTAGCAGTTGATAAGTCCTTTAGAAATAAGAATAAATTTTGAACAACCCCTGCTAGACTTTCTTCAAACCCTCGAGAAGGCCTATCCATACACAACAAAGAATAAAGTCGCAATTTATAGGATATGGAAGTGTATCCCAGTTTTTCTATGTTGGAAAAATTTGTTGACTCGAAATAAGTGCATTTTAAAAAATCAAATTCCAAGGATAGGGAATACCCTCTAAAAAACGTGGGGTTTAACTTTTGAAATCCTCAATGTCAAAGGAATAACACCAACAAATAAAAACACTCTTCAGCAGGAAGAGCGAGATTGGCTCAGCAAAGCCATAATAAAAAATAATGGACAAAAAGGAAACAAGAAGATAAACTGAGGAAATATTTCGAAAATAAGAATGAGCGAAGAGGAACTGACAAACTGTACGAAAAATTAGAACAGATATTGTCTATACTTTGATGGGGCCTCAAATCATAACTCGGGAAAGGTAGGGGTAGGGGGAATAATCCTAGATCCTAATGGGAAAGAAAATGTCACATATGGATGGGGATTGGGACAAATCTCAAATAATAAGGCAGAAGCATACAACTTGTTGATGGGAACAAGAGTTATCAAAAAAAGAGAAATTCAAAATCCTATCATAATAGGCGATTCAGCCATAATAATAGAGGCAATGGCAAGAAATAGAAACCCAAGCAATTATTTCATGAACATAATTCTTAGAAGAATAAGGAAGAACTTGGAAGGCTCTAGCAATGTAATCTTTAGACATGTCTTGAGAATTCATGATCAACAAGTGGACCATTTTCAAACCGAGCAGTGGAAAGAAATGAAGGGCATGTTCGTGAAAACCAATAAGAATACCATAACTCTATTCCTTAATGAGCAACCACAAGCACAAGGATAAAGATCACCAAAATCAAGGAAAAACCACAAGGATAAAATAAAAAAATCAAAAAATAACAACCAAACAGCAACAAAGGACTCATCACTATAGTAACAGCTAGGAAGTCAAGGAAATGCATAAGAAAATCCATGAAACTCTAGACTCTAGCATGAGAAACGACAGGAAGGAAGATCACAATCATGCCCACAAGAACCATGTTGCAAACTATTTCATCAAAGGGTATACAACATTCTAAATATGGTGCTACTTCCACATGGCTAAGTGATGAAGCATGTCCATGAGCCAATTCACCCTCATAAATTGCCTCAACACCCCTATCACTGTCCACTTCTCCTACCCACCTGCAATGGCTAGCCAGGACTTCATGAGGTCACCCAGCTGACATGACATACCCCCTTCGTCTAAGGATTCCACTATATAATCCAGAACACAAAGACCAATTTAATTCAACCACCCAAATGGTGTAGCTTGGTAATCAAATCCCACTTTAAAACTCAACAAGATCAAAATTGTCAAAAATTACATATCCTACCATAATTATCACTAAAGAAGCACCCCGATGATTACAAAATTTCCTCTTCAATAGAGTACCCCAAGAAACCAAGGAAATAGGTAGTGAGCCCAAGATATGGAACTATATCTCTCAACCCTAAGAAAATTTGGAGATAGATATGTGCAACAAATACCACTAAAGATGACAACGGCCATGACAAATTCTTGAAAGCATAAATATGAGGAAACCCAAAAAGAACAAATGAGCACCAAATCTAAAATTCCATTTACAAAGGAACTCTTATGGCCTAGATGTAGAACCATATTTCTTACTAAACAAGGAAGAGAATAAAACCAACCCATTTTAACTCCTCCAGCAAGAAAATTTAGTAGTTCTCTTATCCTCACCACGTCGCACCATCCAAAGGATAGTTCACCACCCTTCAGCTCACTGAGGTGAAAAAATGTGCAAGTTAGCACACCATAGTGACGAAATCACAAGCCCCACTAGCTTGCATTATACTTTCACTCTAAAGAAACCACTCGAATGAGAATGTGATGCAGGGTAGGCCTGCAATAACCAGGATCTTCAAACACTCCGTTTTTCCCCTAAGAAAATACTCAAACTGTTGCCCTTCATTCCAATATTCCCATAAAGACCAAGGATCTATTTTCGTCCTTCTCTTCACAATCAGCTAAAAGTCTTACCACCCCACTTGAATATAACAGTTCAGATAGCGAAAGCTGATTTTCTTCACCTGTACTGAAAACGTCTTGTTCCTATTTCATTAAAAAAATAGCAATCATCTCAAAGTTGATTGGTTGAGATCCTTCATTCATTACATATAATTTTGATGTATATAATTTAATTGATCCCTGTCTCCATGAAATTCGTTCTTCCATTTTTTATGCAGAAAGAAGTCGTGAAGAACTGCAAGGAATTTGATTTTGTCAATGAATCCCATCTAAAATAAATTTTCAGCTAACTTTTTGGCCTTCCATGAAATGCCGGAAACGTCCAACCCACACAAATAATCATACAAAGTGGCTAGAATCTCATATTGTATTGGCCAGAATCTTTTATTGGATAAGAGAAGAATTAATTGATTCCAGAGCAAGTTTTCTATCTCAAATAATTCCACCACGGCTACATAAATGAGACTATTAAGATCTATAAACATAAATGCCAACTACCATATAAATTATAACGCCCTAACATGTCAAGATTTAACAAGAAAATGCCAGTCGGTTGCGCCATCTCTTCAGGCGCACGTACAACCCAGCATGTCTCTAATGGGCCATTTCCAAGACAAAGCCAGCCTGCACACAGAATGTAAATAAAATTCAACGCTTTAATACATAATAAAGCCCCAATCATTGAATACATCCATACAATTTAACCAGATATCATCAATTTTTCTTCAGAACGCCGAGATGAATTTTCATGATAATACTTCTGGCATCGCTCCTCTCTCTACTCAGAGCTTTAGCTGCCTCTTTATTTATATATAATAACGGATAGGTCTTCTCAGACCTTATCTCTTACAAAAAGCAGGCTTTGCATAATGATTTAAAGCATAAAAGCTTTTTTACAGCTTATCTATCTATGATATAGATAGTATCTCTACTCTTATCCCCTTATTTTCTCAACTAATCCCATACATAGAAATCCTATCCCAAATTTTGCTCCTATTTTATTAAAAATAACAATTTAATTTATAAAATATTAAAAATTATCACACCCCCCTTTTATTACATATTTACAAATGAAAAATGGCCTTGATGCTCCTGCATCAGACACCCAACCTTAAAATTAATCATGATCCCTTGATCATGTGTTCGGATCTGTGTATGCCTGGATCCCATATCTTGTGCTATAACTTTCCACTTGCCACTGCTTCTTTTTGATGTTCTTCTCCAGGTTTCCACACTTTATGCTGCATCGCTCCACTGACTAGGCTTTCAAAATCTTCTGTTGTCTTTCTTTTGCTGCTTTCCTTTTGTTTTATTGTTGCTGGCCTCTTCGAGGATACTTTCATCATCATCCGCCTCATCAGTTCAATTTCTTCGTTTAAAAGATTTTCTCCAGCATCTTCATTAAGACCTGTACTCACAAAACAATTGTTAGAATAAAAATCATAAGGCATCAGTGCCTTGTACTCCTTTGCCAGCATTTTAGTACGCTGCTCTGAATCCTCCTCCATTATCAGCACATCAGTATGTTGACCCAAACTTTCCAAAGAATCCTCTGAAGAACTGTCAGTCAGTCTTTCCCTCATATCATCTGCTTCCATGATGTCTTTTTCCTCTTGTTCACTGCACTGAACTCTTTCTTCTGCAATCTCCCTTTCATACTCTGGATTGTCCAACAAATATTCTAATAATGCAATTTCTCTGTAGCATTGCTGAAGCATATCATCATCACCTACATTCATACATAAACTTTCAGTTTGCACAAAATGTTCAACAGTATCAGATGTTACTTCCCTTATCTGTGCTTCAGACTGATTCACTTCTTCAACATCCACAAGAACTTCCTCTTGTGTTGTAATAGTTTCACAAGATTGCACCTCCTCCTCAGTAAAACCTGTAATCACATCACAATTGTCAGCTACAAAAGTACACGGTTTTACATTATCCAGCTGATCTAGATTTACCCAATAACTCAAGAAATCATCAATGATCTTCTCCTCGGTTTCACCAATGGAGACCTCCTCTACACCTGCAAACACACACAACTCATCAGTTTTAGAACTGCAAGACTTTTTAGTCTTGACTACTTCCTTCAACACTTCCCTTTGATCAGATCTGCATGTGGAATCTTCAAATTTCATCTCTGGCACAAGAACTCTAAGTCCCTTTTTGAACAAGGAAATCACAATTTGCCTCAACCTCCTCTGTAATTGTCGCCAAATCACTCTCTTTCCCTTTAGTGGAAAGATCAATTTTCTATTTTGGTTTTCTTGCTCTTGTAGCCATTCTTCTAGTACCTGCAATTGTACCTATATCACTGCAATCTCTCTTTCTTGAACTTATGTAGTCATC
The DNA here is from genome assembly GCA_000404065.3 of Pinus taeda. NCBI lineage: Eukaryota > Viridiplantae > Streptophyta > Pinopsida > Pinales > Pinaceae > Pinus > Pinus taeda. The sequence goes on from APFE030387818.1 coordinate 11,377, forward strand.
TCATCTCTGTGGCATTTCTCTGAACCTCTTCCTCTGCCTCCTTTTCCTCTAGAAGAACTCCTTCTGCCTCTTACATCACCTCCTGTGGTTACATGCTGGGTTGAGCTACTGCTAGCTCCTTCTTTAGGTGTTGTAGATCTTCCTCTACTACCTTGACTTCCTTTTCCTCTGAAAGTCCCTCTCCCTCTGGCAAACTGCTTCCCTATGAGTTTCTCACTCACGATGAGTTGTACTAGCCTCTGCAATAGCAATCTCTCTTGTTGCCACTTACCTCACCAAGCTCTCCTCACTCAGTGTTTTGGTAAGTACTGGTTCACTGCCTCTGGAACCTCTTGAGCACTCCTCTGCTCTCTCTAGGCTATCTCTTCAGCTCACTTTTCTTCTTCAGGACACTGCAATTGTCCTCCTTATTTAGCCTTCAGCTGAATTCCAGGTTCACTGCCACTATTTTCTCTGCAACCATAAACTTCAATCATAAATTTCAACTCATAAAATCATCTCACCTTTAAGATCTTGCAGGATCTTGTATTCTTTCCACTTCTGCAATCTCCTTCACTGCATTTGTGTATGCTTGCATATTAAATTTAAAATATGATCTTCCTTACAGTCATTCATCACACATTCAAACACACACTTTAGTTTTCAACAAAACCTTCTGTTCTCATTCAGAGAAAAAAACAAATATATTCAACTGAGCATTCTAGCTCTGATACCACTTGATGCAGGGTAGGCCTGCAATAACCAGGATCTTCAAACACTCTGTTTTGCCCCTCAGAAAATACTCACACTACTGCCATTCATTCCAATATTCCCATAAAAACCAAGGATCTATTTTCATCATTCTCTTCACAATCAGATAAAAGTCTTACCACCCCACTTAAATATAACAGTTCAGACAACGAAAGTTGATTTTCTTCACCTGTACTGAAAACGTCTTGTTCCTATTACATTAAAAAAATAGCAATCATCTCAAAGTTGATTGGTTGAGATCCTTCGTTCATTGCATATAATTTTTATGTATATAATTTAACTGATCCCTATATCCATGAAAGTCGTTCTTCCATTTTTGATGCAGAAAGCAGTCATAAAGAACTACAAGGAATTTGATTTTGTTAATGAATACCATCTAAAATAAATTTTCAGCTGACTTTTTGGCCTTCCATGAAATGTCGGAAACGTCCAACCCACAAAAATAATCATACAAAGTGGCTAGAATCTCATATTGTATTGGCTAGAATCTTCTATTGGATAAGAGAAGAATTAATTGATTCCAGAGCAAGTTTTCAATCTCAAATAATTCCACCACGGCTGCATAAATGAGATTATTAAGATCTATAAACATAAATTCCAACTACTATATAAATTATAACGCCCTAACCTTGTCAAGATTTAACAAGCAAATGCCAATAGGTTGCGCCATCTCTTCAGGCACACGTACAACCCAGCACATCTCTAATGGGCCATTTCCAAGACAAATCCAGCATGCATGCAAAATCTAAATAAAATTCAACGCTTTAATACACAATAAAGTCCCAATCATTGAATACATCCATACAATTTAACCAGATATCATCAATTTTTCTTCAAAATGCCGAGAGGAATTTTCATAATAATACTTCTGGCATCACTCCTCTCTCTACTGAGAGCTTTAGCTGCCTCTTTATTTATATATAATAATGGATAGGTCTTCTCAGACCTTATCTCTTACAAAAAGCAGGCTTTACATAACAATTTAAAGCATAAAAGCTTTATTACAACTTATCTATGTATGATATAGATAGTATCTCTACTCTCATCCTCTTATTTTCTCAACTAATCCCATATATAGAAATCCTATCCCAAAATTTGCTCCTATTTTATTAAAAATAACAATTTAATTTAGAAAATATTAAAAATTATCACACCCCCCTTTTATTACATATTTACAAATGAAAAATGGCCTTGATGCTCCTGCATCAGAATGCATAGGTCGACGGTCTATGCATAGGCAACATTCCCCTGCCACCTTCCCAAACTCCCATAACTAGAAAAATCATATTCTGAAAAAAATAATCGTTCAGGAAATAATCTCATTCACATGTCTCTAGAAGCTTTTGGGTGTCCTACACAACTTTTCTATGGCCTGTGCCCCCATCGATCCCGCATGTTTGGCCACGCTCATCAAGGTAATATATATATATATTCCATGCGTCAACTCCAAACTAAATGAAAAAAGAACGAGATATCTCTTTCATTTTGAGTTACGCACCATTAAAATGTTTTAATCATAATTCTATTTTTCATTTACCAATATAATATATAGGTAGTTGAAATTTGGATATTTATCTATACTACTACAACATAGAAACATAGACACACACATTCGTGTTGTATCTCAACTACGAGATAAATAAGGAAAAATTTACACATCTTGTTCATTTAGAGATAGACACCGTTAAAAGTTTTGAATCATTAGTTATAATTTTTTCATTTCTTTTATATACAAAATACATAGTTGCCAATCTTCCCTTTTCGCTAATGTATTTTCAATTCTAATTCATATCAAATATTGAAGGAATTATACATCTCCACGATGTCATTGAATTAGAAAGCACAAATTACTTAAATGAGGAATATCCTTCACTTTATTTATTTATTGTTTACACTGAATTTCCTCTCGCCATCAATACTTTCTAAATGTCTAGTATGAAATTTTATTAAGTATTAAACAAATTTAACATCTCCTTGATATTATTGAGTGGAAAAAAAATCAACTAAGGAAAAAATATTTTAAATTCAATTTTTTTCTCTATATAAATGTTAAATTGCTATAAAATGCCCCCTAATTTGGGTGGCAACTGATGGTTTTCATGAGTGCATCATCACCATGCGTTGACATGGAAAGTGACTCTCATTTAACTTTAATATGCCCACTCTGTATGCTAATCCATCAATTTTCATGATGCCTAATCCAATGCTCCATATCCTCTGTGTGATCTCCTTATACTTACACTAATGCCTCATTCACTTACTTGGCGATCAAATACATTATGTATGTCTAAATATTTCTTCGCTCTTTTGTCACCCAACTTGTTTGTGATTCGTCATGCACCCTGTCATACTCTTATTTCCTTCCAAAAGAAAAGCTACAATTCCCTTAGTGATTTTAAATTCCTCCTCCTCATTCTCCCTCCTACAACTATGGTTCCAGAGAGTAGATGCGTAAGTAATGGAGGTGATGGATGTGGCCATGCACGTCATGCCCATGTTGTAGATTTTGATGGAAAGAACTAATCTCTTCATTCCAAATATTCACGAAAGCATACCACAAAATGTATCCTCCATGCAAGCTGATGAATTAAGGAACCTAGGTCGCAGGCAATGGGCCTTAAAGTTTACTAGCCAGAAAGTTATGGAAGAAACAACAAGCCAAAGAAGCTTCCATAAGGAAGGTTGTTAATTCTAATGAATTAATAGTCTCCATGAATCCCTACAGGACCTTATCCACTCCTTCGACATCTCCTTCTCTCCTATCCCTCTCTCCTATTCCCGCGCAAGCTCCCAAGATGACACAAACTCCCTTTCGATCTCACCCAATTCCCCTTGGCCCTTCCCCTTCGATCATGATTAATCATATGCAACTGAAATGTCAAGTGACTGGAGAAACTAATAAAGCACAACCATAGAAAGCTTTGAGTTCTTATGGCTTCCTTATCGTTGAGGAGGGGAGAGAAGATGCACTAGCACAATTGCGGCCCAATAGCACACTTGATGGCTCAACAACCTCCAAAGGAAAGAAAAAGGTTTGAAATGTTTTTTTGAATGGCTTGTATTCTTAGCCCTAAGGAAAAGCCTCAGAGGATTTTTTTGTATTACGATAACTACTTATGTATGCTACTAACTTTGGATTTGTTGACAAATAGCTTTCAAGCAATGACCTATTGGTTTCTCCATGGTGGGAAGATGGTCCAAAACGTAGTTCCACTAGAAGTACCAACATTATTATGATTGTGTAAATTTTGTACATCATTTTTTCTAATATGAATTTCTTGAGATTCTTACAAAAAGATATATATAAAATTATTTTATTTAAGGTTCACATTGAAATATTTCATATAATATTTCTTTTGTTGTATCTCTGTATGAATATGTATAGAGTAGATATTGAAATATATTAGCTGGTATGAATATTCAAATATTTTATCGAATTTTGGTACTGAAATAATTTTAAATAAATGAATTACACATATTCCCAATATTGAAAAGAAAAAAGACAACAATACTTTTCTCTAATTATTTTATATCTCTCAAATTGAAATAAAATTAAGTTAGTTATTATCAACATTAAAATATTTTGTTTATTTAATCATTATTTAATATGAATATTAATTTAAATGTCATCTTAATTTCATCTTATGTAGTTAAATAATTAAACATCTTTGTTGTACTAAAGAAATAAAAAGCAATTCAACTCTCTTATCATTATTCTTAATTCGTTTTTTTTTTAATGTAAATATTTTTATTATTTTTCAACCTAAGGCACAACATATATCCATACTATAAAGTACTTATTAAAGAAAAATAAAATTTATTTGGTAGATTATCTAAGGAATACACTCAAGTATATTGTGATAAATTTCACTACCCAACATTCAATTTTCTATTTAGGTAATAAATACTATTTATAGGGGAATATATTATCCATTAACACATTCAAGTAAATTGTAATTGGATGAATACATGCTTTGTTCTTTTGTTTTTTAGCATTTTCTAAAATCAATTTTACTTGAAATATAATGGAGATTTTATAGAATACTAAAGGTTTTAATTCATTTATATGTTCAAAGATGCATTTTAAAATACAAGAAACCTCAATCTTACTAAAAAATATATGATCTAATTTAAAAGAACACACCCTAAAAAGTTATAATCTAAATTAATTTATAAA
>APFE030387818.1:19653-30205 GCA_000404065.3 Pinus taeda
GAGGAGGAGGAGGAGGAGTAGGTGGAGGCATAGGTGGAGGTGGTGGAGGTCGAGGTGGAGGAAGGGGAGGTGGTGGAAGAGTAGGTGGTGGAGGAGGTGGAGGAAGGAGTGGTGGTGGAGGAGGAGGAGGAGGTGGTCGAGGAGGTGGAGGTAGAGGTGGAGGAGGATGAGGAAGAGGAGGAGGAGGAGGAGGATGAGTTGGATGTTGGGGCGGTGGATGTGGAGGTTGAGGTGGAGGTTGAGGTGGTGGTGGAGGAGGAGGTGTGGGTGGAGATGGAGATGGAGATGGAGAAGGAGGTGGAGGAGTACGAGGAGGAGGAGGTCGGGGAGGAGGAGGTCTTGAATGTGGAGGTGCTTGAGGATGGCATGGAAGTGGGGTGGGATGTGTAGGTGGAGGTAGAGGAAAAGTCGGAGGTGGAGGAGGTGGTGGAGGAGGAGAAGGAGGTGGTGGGTGGGATGGAGATGGTGGGGTGCGGGGTGGAGGTTGAGGTTGTGGAGGTGGTGTGGAAGGTGGAGGTGGAGGTGGTTGAGGAGGAGGAGGAGATGGTGAAGGTGGAAGTGGAGGTGATGGAGGAGGAGGTGGAGATGAATATGTATGTGGAGGTGAAGGAGTAGGAGGAGGATGTGGAGGTGGAGGTTGTCAAGGACAATGTGGAGGTTTAAGTGGAGGAGGAAGAGGAGGTGGAGGTGGAGGTGGAGGAGGAAGAGGAGGTGTAGGTGGAGGCATAGGTGGAGACGAAGGTGGTGGAGGTAAGGGAAGATTAGGTGGTGGATGAGGAGGAGGAAGATGAGGAGGAGGTAGAGGAGGAGGAGGAGGTGGTTGAGGAGGTGGAGGTGGAGGTGGAGGAGGAGGAGGAGGATTAGGAGGAGGAATACGTAGAGGTGGGGGAGAAGGCAGAGCTGGAGGTGGAGGAAGGTGAGGTGGTGGAAGAGTAGGTGGTAGAGGAGGATGTGGAGGAGGAGAAGGAGGAGGTTGAGGAGGATGTGGACGAGGAGGAGGAGGTGGTCGAGGAGGTGGGAGTAGAGGAGGTGGAGGAGGAGGAGGAGGGGGTTGAGTTCAAGGTTGTGGAGGTGGAGGAGGTGGAGGTGGAGGTAAAGGATGAGGAGAAGGAGGGGCTGGAGGTCAAGATTGTGGAGGTGGAGGTAGAGGAGAAGGAGGAGGAGGAGGAGGAGTTGGATGTTGATATATGCAAATTAATTTAAGGTTCACATCCTAAATTCAAATATTAAATTATCAATCTCCTCTCCACTGTTGGAAATGAAAGCTAGAGTCTCATGAATCTAGAACATATCTCTTCACATACCTAATATCCTACTATTAAATGATGAGTAAGTCATTTAGGAAGCTTTCCTCTATCCACAAATATAGTCATTCAAGTACATGAAATATCTTTAACATTTAGATCTGATATATTGGCATTTGAATACTTATAGTTCTCGTTCTATTGTTTAGTGATCCCTTTGTTTGGGGATGACTAGATTCATCTAATTGTCATTGATTTAAAAAGTTTTGGGTTAAAGTTAACATGGTTTCTTGAATAAGATCTCGTTGCACATTTTGTGCTATTTCAAAAAAAAATGTATTGATCTACAATTATTACAATTTTGATTGAAGAAGAAAACACAATAGTTAGTTTAATAGTTACACACACCAAGGCATTGACAAACTTATAGATGGTGATGAATGCCCAAATCCTAAAGATGTTGGTTTATTTGAAGGGGAGTAATTGGATAACTATTTTTCTATTATAGAATAAATGCATAAGAAGGAAAAATAACTTGATGTAAAGATTCATTGAGGGGTTCACCAATAATTTACAAAATTTTATAATTAAGTGAATGATTCACTAATATTTTGCAAGATTTTGCAATTCATTGAAAGATCCACCAATATTTTATATTTTAGTAAAATATTCCAAAAATATTGATATATATTTGTTGTAGTGTAGTAGACAATGGCCATTGGTTACTAGATGAAATGGAAACAAAAAATCACATGAACATAATGAACATTGGAATAAAGGAAGAGAAATGATGTAGCAAAGAACCAACAAAGTGTACTTTCCATATATATAATATATTATGTCGAGATGGTCACAAAAATTTAATTGTCAAAATAAATTTAACCTATCTAACTTAGACTGTTGACTTGACTTGAGAGTTGATCGACTTTATGATATCAATTCTAGAATTTTTTGGGATGGTCAAGTAAGTCGACTAGCCCCTCCAACATCTCCCCTACCCTTAATTCCTTCTTTATGACAAAGAAGGGCAGATTTGGAGTCTTAAATATTTTTTACAATATTTGATTCATCATAAACTAGAAAATGTTAATGCTTAGAATGAAATGAAAGTTATTCCAGAAGGATGGTTGGCTAATTAACAGATGTAGTTTCATGGTGAACTTGAAATTTTTGAATTACATCTGCATGATTTAAAATGTTAATTCATCTTCTTTTCCCTTCTCTAGGCAACCAATTGGAACATTAAACTTCAATTTCATGAGCTTCATATTGTTGTTTAGAAGAGCGACCACATCCTAAAATCTTGGCTGAAAGAAATTGTTTTTCTATTGTCAGAAATATGGTTAAGATGATTGTGCTATTGTATGTGCTAGTATTAAAGTCATAGGGAATGTTGTTTGATAAGTAGTTGGTGAAAGCACTTGAAGGTGTTGATCAAATATAGACCATTTTAATACAACTATACTTTCATCAGTATAAAACTCTTTTAAATATTTTAAATACTATACCTTATCGGCTAGTGATATGCACACTCACAATTGTTGATCAACTAGTATTTGGTGTTCCAATTGTTTCACTTTATTAACAATTCCATGCAAATAATCAATAATATTGGCATATTATCATGGGTATACTTTGCTCAATGTTGAGTTACTTGTCAGTAGCCCAATTTCAGATTAGAAATTATTGAGTTTATATCTGATTGCATGTGGATGAAAAATATATTTGGAAAATATTAAAAATATTGGGTTATGTAATGTAATATTTGTTCAAAGTCTTCCTTTTCTCGGGAAAATTCTTGTTGAACCTTTTGAATATGAATATTTGGAGGAGAAGATAATTTAGGGACTAGCTACCTACTACAGGAGGGTCAATATTAAATAATAAATCAAGAAGATATGAAATAATTGCATAGATTCTGGAGCTCCAATGATTGAGAAAATCTTGGAATGTGTTCCCTATCATTTAATGCACATTCCAAGTATTGGGAACCAGATCCACTAATTAAGAGATTTTGATGGAGAAATCTCCCTCCTTTCATGGGGAATGATTTATCCTTTCATGGTGAATGCTTCCTAATCATATTATGTAAGTACTAAGTCAAACTTTCCTCTAGGAGTTGATTTTTATTAGTCTTCTTGTGGTGAGACTCGTATTTTTGCAGCTCCACTATCATTTCTTGCAGGGATGTAATTTTATTGATGTAACTAATGAATATTTTTTCCATGTTCAGCTTCTAAGACTTGTTCTCCTCCATAGGACTCTAATTTTTCTTGAGCTTGGCCATCCCAAGAGCCTCAGAGCCATTTTGTATCATTTACTTTTCTTCCTTTCACTTATTAGTCACATGCATCTCTTGTTCTTATTTTTCTCTATTTCTGCATTTTGTATTGATGATTTCTTGTTGTGGGATTGGGTTAATTTTTTGAAGTAAGTTATTTTTCAAGATAAAATGAATCATTTCATCATTGGAAAATATTTGGAAGGTGATATTAATCATTGAATTAATTCGATTAGTTATTGTATTCTCAAATCTAGATTTTTGGAAGACCTTTGTGGTAAAAATTAGTAAATTTCTACTATTGTTAAAGCATGCAAACGAGTTTCAATGGAGTGTATTCCACTTGAATTACATCATAAAAATATTCAAGTTAATAACAAAAAATATCCCATTCCATTTGCACTTGATTAGGTTAGAAATTTGATAGATTTACTAGCTCACTAGTTGTCGAATTTCTAGATTTTAGACTAGTAATTTTTTGCTATTTTTTAGCATGGGTTAACAAAGGTATTTTTGAGTGATTCCACTTGGAATTGAGACCTAAAAAAACCTAGTCAATAAAAAAATTTTCCCATACAACTCAGATTTTATTTTCTTGGTCTTTCAGTGAATTATAGTTTCCTGTAGTAAATCTACAGTTTCATGTAGCAACTACAAGATCTCTTGTAATAGCATTCCAACAAGTATATACTTGCCTAGATTCACTCAAGAAGATTGGTTATTATACATTAGGGTTGAATCAATACCCACAGACTCTGAATGAATGATTAGGGAAGACTAAATACCACTTAGTACTTTCCTCTTTACCCATGAAAAACATTTCAATGGTTTGGGCTAATGGGTAGATCTATGAAATGGGTAGGCCACACCCAATGGTGGCGCAATGCCTTATTGTAACGAAGTATTTACCTAATGGGTGAATTGAATAGAGATGAGAAGAATTTTTTCAACTGCATTCTTTATCTTCTCTCCTGAGCTACCCTGCCCTTTGGCGGGTGGTTCAAAACAATAGGAGAAAAATAAATGAAGGGCCTTATCTCTTTTCTTTCCTTTCCAGGAGGGCTTGAGCTTGCAGTTTCAGGTGGTGAAAATGATAAGGAGATAAGAACATTAGTTATCATATTTCCTTAGCTAATGGGAGTATACCCGGCTACAATGATGATTTCCACATCCAATGAACTTTGTTAATGGAACTAAAATCTTTGAAATGTAATGATTGAAATTTACAACATGAGATTTACTTTGTATTTTCTTTCTTACAATAGGTCAAAGTTTTCATTTTGAGCATTTCATTTTCTGCAATTAGTTTAGGATATGATTCTATTACATTCACTCCATTACATCATGACATAAAAGTAAGGACACATTGTATGATTCACATATAGTGTTGATACCTATTAAGTTTGTATGAACCCAAGGTTGATAATTAAAGTTGGTAGCCTTGGAAGTTGTATCATTCTTATTGCAATACTGTGGCTCATCACTTTTTGGTGCCATTGGCAGGGAGGTGTCAAAGTATGCATTATGTTATTCCATAGTTAATTCCTTTATTGTACTTTTGGAAAAAAACAAAAAAAAAATGCATTAGGCATATTTTATTTCAAAAAATAAAAATTGCATTGCATTAGCATTATTATAAAAAAAAATACTTCTCTAACAACAACCCCCCCATTTGATCATGTGGTGCAGTAAGATCCATATCGCCATTCATGTTTTTAGATAGAAGAAGAATAGGTGACAGAGAAGGTCGGAGAAACGGATGGATATGGTTTAAATGAAGAAGATCCTCTTGGATTTTCCATTCAAGATACTAATGTCAGTGTGAATATGAGGATTATCCCTCTGTCTTTCCTTCCAAACTTCCATGGTATGAGGTCAAAGGATCTGGAAACCTTTCTCTTTAAATTTTAAATCCTTTGTAGATATTGTGGTTGCTTACTAAATACTCAAAATTTGAGATTGTTTCCAAAAACTTTGAAGGATAGAACTCTCAAATGGTCCATGAGTTTAGGGACTAATCCAATAAGATCATGAAATGATATGCAAAGTACTGTTATTTTGATTGAACAATCACCCAACAAGAGAGAGGAGATGGAACATATGGAAATGAAGGTTGAGGAACCCACATCTCTTAGAGCCAGCTCAAAGACTCCCATAACCTATGTAGGGAAGCCTGTCACCAGGGAAAACCCCTCAAAACAACCCAAGGTACCTGTCACACTCCAACAGAAAGGAAAAGGCTTGCTACAGGAAACATAGGAAGTGCTATAGGAAACACAGGCAATGTGCTATAGGGAAGAAAAAAAATTCTACAAGAGAACAAGAAGGGGCAGAAAGAAGGTAAGGAGGAAAAACAATAGGTATAGTTGGAGAGAGATTTTCTAGAACTTTAGGAGCCTAGCCCATAGCCAAATTTGATCTCCTATTAAAAGTTCATTGATGGAGGTAGAGCGATTTGACATAAACTTGCATTCCCCCTCTTCTTTGTGCTTGAAGCAGAGAGAGGAAGGACACATAGGTGGCTAAAGATTTCCAAAAATAAGAAAGCTGAAGATATGGGACTTATGGAAGAAAGGCTCATAGAAATGGGAAAGGAGTTGAGTGAGTTGAGGGATAAAGAATACAAGATGAGATCATAGCTGCAGGTAGAAAAGAAATGGTTGAGGGAGAAATTACAAGAGGAGACTCAATTCCTATGATGCAACTGAATGATAAAAATGAAATATTTTCATTTGATCAGGGCTAAACTAATGAAGAAGGAGAGACAATCAAATAATGCATCAGTCAAGAAAAATCCATCAAAACACAACTCTCTATCTTTCTAATGCAAAATGTAAAAATGAGATCTACACTTTCAATTTCACCAACAGATGAAATTCCAAGATCCAATCCTATGAGAAACAAAAATCAATTTTTTTTTTCACTAAGATGCATTAATATTTTATTCTTTTTCTTTCACATTGATTCAACAATGCAAACTAATGCAATGATAAAAGGAAACAAATGAAATCTAAAACAAAAATTTCATTCACTTATGGTTTCAAATGCAAATTGTTTCAAAAATACTAAAATGAAGAAATCTTCCACTTTCCGTTTTGAAACATAGAAATAAAAACAAGCATTCACTTTTAGTCCTAACAAAGAAAACCAATATAATATATCTTTGAGAATGGAACAAAAGAAATTTTCAAAGCACTAATATAACTTAATACTAATCAAAATAAATTCACAATCATGGACTAAAAGCAACTTGAGAACAATGTCTTGATTACAGCAACGCTCCTAAAGGGAAGCAATCAATCTCAAAGAGATAGACGAAGCAATGAGGGAAGGGTGACCTATAAATCCTGGAAATCATAGAAAGTAATCAAGCTTCAAGATTGAAGGAGGAGGAGGAGGAGGGGGTGGAGGTTGAGGTTGTGGAGGAAATTTTGGAGGTGGAGGAGGAGGTGGAGGGGGTAGTGGAGGAGGAAGAGGAGGGGTTGGAGTTTGAGGTGGTGGATGTGGAGGAGTGGGTTGAGGTTGAGGTGGTGGAGGAGGAGGTGCTGGAGCTGGTGGTAATGGAGGAGGAGATGGAGGTGGATATGGAGATAAGGGAGGAGGTGGAGGTGCAGGAGGAGGAGGAGGAGGAGGTAGCCAAGGAGGAGGAGGTGGTGGAGGTGGAGGCGGTTGAGGAGGATGTGGAAGTGTTGGGGTGGAGGAGAGTGGAGCTAGAGTGAGGAGTCATAGGTGAAGGAAAAGGTGGAGGAGGCGTGGAGGAGGAGGAGGAGGAGGAGGAGGAGGAGGAGGAGGTTGAGGTGGTGGAGGTGTAGGAGGTTGAGGTGGTGGAGGTGGAGGTGGAAGAAGAGGAGGTGGTGGAGGAGGATGTGGAGGAGGAGAAGGGAGAGGATGAGGAGGAAATAGAGGAGGAGGAGTGTGAGGAGGAGGAGGGGATGGTGGTGTAGGAGGTGGAGGTGGAGATGAAGGAGGAGGGGGTGGAGGTTGATGTGGTGGAGAGGATGGTGGAGGTAGAGGTGGAGGTGGAGGAGATCGGGGAGGGGTTGGAGGTTGAGGTGGAGGAGGGCTTGGTGGCTGAGGTGGTGGAGATGGAGGAGGAGGCAGTGGAGGTGGAGGTGCTGGAGGAGGAGATGGAGATGGAGATGGAGGAGGATATGGAGGAGCAGGAGGAGGAGCTGGAGCTGGAGGTGGTGGAGAAGAATGCCATCGTAGACATATTTAATATGTGTAGTACTGCACAACAACCTTGCTATTAAAGTTCAAAACTATTATCTTTAGTTACAAAATAAAAAAAATAGGGGAGTGAGGAGGTGGTGGAGAAGGAGGAGGCGATGGGCAGGGTGGAGCTGGTGTGGGATGGGGTAGAGATTGAGGTTGTGGATGTGTTGGAGAAGGTGGAGGTGGAGGTGGTGGAGGAGGAGGTGGAGGACTAGTAGGATGTTTTGTAGCTGGAGATGGTTGAGGAGGATGTGGAGGTGGAGGTTGAGGTGGAGGAGGAAGAGGAGGTGAAGGTGGAGGTAGAGGAGTAGGTAGAGGTGGAGGTGGTGGAGGAGGTGGATGTAAAGGAAGAGTAGGTGGTGGAGGAGGATGTGGAGGAGGAGGAGGATGAGGAGGAAGCGAAGGAGGAGGAGGAGGTGGTTGAGGAGGTGAAGGTGGAGGAGGAGGAGGAGGAGGAGTAGCAGGAGGAGGAAGGGGTGGAGGTCATGGAGGAGGTGGAGGTCAAGTTGTAGGAAGGGGAGGCGGTGGAAGAGTAGGTGGTAGAGGAGGATGTGGTGGAGGCAGAGGAGGTGTTCGAGGTGCTCAAGAAGGTGGAGTTGGACGAGTTTGAGGAGTAGGAGGAGGAGGAGGAGGGGTTGGAGGTCAAGGTTGTGGAGGTGGAGGATCAGGAGGAGGAGGAGGTGGAGATATGCAAGTTAATTTAAGTTTCATGTCTTGAATTCAAATATTAAATTATCAATCGCTTCTCCACTATTGGAAATGAAAGCTAGTGTCTCATGAATCTAGAACATATATCTTCACATACCTAATATCCTACTATTAAATGATGAGTAGGTCATTTGGGAATCTTTCCTCTATGCACAAATATAGTCATTCAAGTACATGAAATATCTTTAATGTTTAGATCTAATATCTTAGCCAAGAATTTGAAGCATTTTTCAAGTTTAAAATTTTGGTTTTTTTTTTGTCTAAAAAATTTGTTAGTCCCTTAAACACTTATAGTTCTCGTTCTATTGTTTAGTGATCCATTTTTTTGGGAATGACTAGTTTCATCTAATTATCATTGATTTAAAAAGTGTTGGGTTAAAGTTAACGTGGTTTCTTGAATAAGAAACCTTATGTTCTTTTTCTTTTATGTTTACTGGAGAAACATAGGATATTAGTAATCATATATGACTTTGTTTATTTTTTGAGTATTCCACATAATTTGTGTAATTATTATTATTTTTTCATATATCTAATGATTTAGGTAAAAATATTTAATTTCCAGTTCAGTTTCTAGCATGACCAAAGCTTCTTCGCTTTTTAGAGAATCCACTATTTATCTTGTATTTTATTTCAAAATATTAATTAGGAAAGGGAAATATGTTCTACTTGGTTATTTGTATGGAAAAATTACCTATGCTCTAGCTTCCTATGTGGTCAATGTAGGGGATCAAATGTCATGGGAACAACATTCCTTTAATGAAATTATACTTTTGCAGGAAAGTCTAAATTTTAAAATTTTGTGTTTTTTCTTTTATTTAAATTGTTAGTCCCTTAAACACTTATAGTTCTCATTTTCTTGAGTAATAAGCCATTTGTTTGAGAACGACTGGTTTAATCTAATTATCATTGATTTAAAAAGTATTTGGTTAAAGTTAACATTGTTTATTGAATAAGAAGCCTTCAATTTTTTTATGTTTACTTGAGAAACATAGGATATTAGGAATCATATATGGCCTTGTTTATTATTTGGGTATTCCACATATTTTGTGAAATTATTATTACTTTTTTTATATATCTAATAGTTTAAAGAAAAAAAATTAATTTCTAGTTCACTTTTTGGCATGAATGAAGCTCCTTGGCTTTTTAGATAATCCAATATTTATCTTGTATTTTATTTTAACATGTTTATCAAGAGAGGGAAATATGTTCTACTTGGTTGTTTGTATGGGAAAATGACCTTTGCTTTAGCTTCCTATGTGTTCATTGTAGGGGATCTATTGTCATTAGAACAACATTCCTTTAATGAAATTATGCTTTTGAGTGAAAGGCTAAAGGAGCAATACATGGAATTACTGGAGGTTGAGAGACTGTTTAGTGTATTATGATTTTTGAAGTTGAAATCCCCTGATGATACTTATTTTGTAACATGTTATACTAGGTAATGAACATTTTTCCTTGTGGGATATATTTTTGAACTCAAAAATTGTGGATTTATATTGAGTTTTCCTTAATAGATTTTTTTACCATATAGGAAGTTAACTTTAATTACACATTCTGTCGTTTAGTCAATCTCGTTGCAGATTTTGTGTTATTTCAAAAAATTGTATATTGATATACAATTATGATAGTTTTTATTAAAGAATAAAACACAATAGTTACTATAATAGTTACACACACCAAAGCATTGAAAAAATTATAGATGGTGATGAACACCCAAATCCTAAAGATGTTGGTTTATTTTAAGGGGAGTAATTGGATAACTATTTTTCTATTAGAGAATCAATGCATAAGAAGGGAAAATAACTTGATGTAAAGATTCATTGAGGGATTCACCAATAATTTACACAATTTTATAATTAAGTGAATGATTCACTAGTATTTTACAAGATTTTATAATTCATTGAAAGGTCCACCAATATTTTACAATATTTTATATTTTAGTAAAATATTCCAAAAAAATTGATATATACTTGTTGTAGTGTAGTAGACAATGACCATTGGTTACTAGATGAAATGAAAACAAAAAATCACATGGACATAAAGAACATAGGAATAGAAGAAGAGAAACGATGTAACAAAGAACCAACAAAGTGTTACTTTATAT
>APFE030387818.1:35473-77646 GCA_000404065.3 Pinus taeda
ATGTAGCCACCACATCTCTTCTCAGAGATAAGCTACCATCGCCCTAGCTGGTTTATTTCCATTTCTGGTTGTAAGCATATTTCAATATTTTCCATTAATGAAATGAAGTATTATTTCCACTGCATCTCTCTATTTATGGTTATCGCATCTTTGTATTTATGGTTATCTATGTAATCTATTGCGTTCCTGTTTAAATCCGGATCACTTTGAAAGAAAAATAGTTCAAATCTATACTTAGCATTCTTTTTGTCATTCACACATTAAGAAAGCGGAAGACAAATACATGCATGTGCATTTGCATTTAGATTGCTTGTGGAAATTTATTTAGGACAGTGCATCTTAGTGTGTGCTCTCTGCTCTATGTTGAAAGAATTTTACTTCTCTTTCCTTAGTAGCTAGGATTTTCATTGCAAAAAGAAAAGTAAACGACTGTTTATCATCTTAGATTGCACATTTAGGAATTGTATATCTACATCATGCAGTGAACCTTAAAGGCAAACTTCTTAAGAAAGATCAACTGTAAAATAAATTTCAATGAACATAAAAATGCTTTGGAACCTAACGCACAACATTTAGAACTCTAGGCTAGAGACGTATTCCGGCGTCGTAAAGCCTGGTAACTAACGCTTTCATCATAGGTTGGGTGATTCCTCCTCTTTGAGACGACAAGTGCCAATACGGACTTGTGCTCCCACGTACCGTTGAGTATATATTGGGAGACCACAATAGACTATATCCTTTATCCTTTGGAAGCCGTGTCTGCCGCCCTATCGATCGCAATGAACTGAACACAACATTTGGGAAGATTGACTGCCATACCGTAAAAAAAGTATTCTGTAGTTTTGCGATTGGTTTGGTAATCCCTCTGTCTAGATTTCCAGAGTAGTCACTTTCATTCCTTTTCAGACTCCTTAAAAGAAAAGGTCTATCTGAACACTTGTCACTTCAGGCTCATTAAAAATCTAAGGCGACTAGAGTCATCTTTAGCTTTTTCTCGACTCTTAAAAATTGAAAAATCAAGTTGTGTCAAAGCGTCATAAAATTCATTTAATTCATAATCACATTTTCCCCTTTTATTTTGAGTTGATCAAGTAATCTGCAATTGTGGAAGAAAGTCAATAAAAACCCCGACGTTCACAGAGACTAACGAGTCAACTGTCTTTGACTTTGGAAACGAAACCATTCCGGTCCAAGCGAACTTGTTTAGTTGGGTCAAAGTCTCCTGGTTTGTTTGAAACTTTTGTTTCAACATCCTCAGAGACTCCAGTTACTCCAACTATTTCTGGTATCCCTGCCTCTACAAAAGAAATTCCACAGTTACAAGAGGACATTAGAACTGATCCTAGTGTAATGGTAAACACTTCTATTCCTGAACCAGCTCCATCTAGGACTGATTCGGAAGGTGTCACCCCTCCTGCATCTGTCGCTGCAGAGCCTATACCTTCTTCGACACCAGAAATATTTTACGGACCTGATGTTCTGCGGACTGATTGCTATAGAGGAGATTGTGGAGGAGCTTCCATCCAGTACTCCATTGCATTTTGGAGCTGAGATCCACCTATATCCTTCTACTACAGAAGTTAGTCATCCTTCATTGCAACTTCCTGTAGAATCGTTAGGAAATATTTTGGATAGACTTGATATGTCTGAACAACCGTCGACATCTAGGGCTGTGTCGCCTGACATAGCAGTAGCAGAACCTCCTGCTGCTACTCCGACAATGCTTGTTGGTATACCATCTATCCCAACTAGTTCTCAACCAATAGATGGAGTCCACTCAGGGATTGTTTCGACAGTATGGTCTGTTCCTATTTGTTCGTCCAGAACCTTATCTAGAATATCTTATGTTGAGTCTTAGCAAATTGATCCTTCGCAATAGTATCTATTTGGGCAGTCTAGTCTCCAAAGGCCAATTTTCCCTTTGAACACTGGATTGCAACCATATGGGGGGCAGTATGCCTTTTCATTGTTCCCTCCGGGAGAACAACCATATGAGAATTCACAATAGAATTTGGGTCAGGCTGGAACCACATCCAGTGGTTGGATACCTATATTGTCTCAACAACCAAGAGTTGTATATTCTATATAACCAAATCAATCCGTGTCGAATATTCCCACTACGCCAACTATTGTGACAGTGTCGCAAGTACAAGCACTACCTGTTGTATGTCAACCTCCAGTCTCTCAGGTCATAATACAACAGCCTCTTGTCTCCGCGACTCAATCACAACCGCGGATTAATGGATCCTTCGCTGAAACGACTCAGGCTCAAACGGGTACTATAACCCCTCATCTTGGTCAACCATCCAGTATTGGGTAACAACAAATGGTCTCACAGCCATGACTGGTGCAATACCAACAACCACAATTCTAGCAAGCTTACCGAGGACCTGAGCAACAAAGATTTGCAGGTAATGGGCAGCCATATATTCAAAATGGTCACCATCAACCTTATCAAAGTTATCAACATCAAATATGTTATGCTGGTATGAAAAGACCCACTGCTTAGGTGATCGCATCTTATCCTGGGTATGCTTCGCCAAACCTGAATCAACAGTTGCCTTTTGTTGCAACTTTAAAATTACCAGATCTAAATCGACTAACAAATGATCCAATTGCTTACACCCCTTGGTGGCCGATGATTCCTCATAAAATTTCGTCAAATATTCCTAAATTCAATGGAAATCTGGGTGAAGATCCGTCGAATCATGTGATGACCTTTCACCTGTGGTGTTCGTCCAACACTCTCAATGATGATTCGATTAGGCTTCATCTTTTTCAGCGAACTTTAACTGATCTGGTAGCAAAATGGTACATCGAATTGCCTAGAGCTTCATTTGATAACTTCAACGCCCTTGCCACCACCTTTTTAACCCATTTTCAGTTACCCATAAGGTACGAAACAAGAACGGAGCTTCTTACCAATTTTAAGTAGACATCGGCCACTCACATATCTGATCATATTCATGAGTGGCGACGTCGTCGTCGAATGGTAAAAACATATGTTCCTGATCAGCTGCTAGCTGAATGGTTTATTAAGTCATTGTTACCTTCTATTACAGAAGATGTGGCTAAGGGGGGGGGGGGTTGTCACTGAAGAGCAAGTCATTACTCGTGCGCAATATCTAGACCTGATCTATACTTAGTCTAGAACGCTCTATGACAAAATCCCTAATGTTCCTAGACCAGAGTTTTCCGTACCTCCTCCTCCTAAATCAAACAAAGAATCTCATGCCAGTGATGGCGTGACAGGTAAAACAAGCATGAAAATCACAAAGGCTACATCTAAGAAAGCCTGCACGGTTTCCGGTCAAAATGAAAATGAAGAACTTCTTGCGTCGGAGGTTAATGCCGTGTTGACTGACAAAGGTAAAGAACGAAAGCGACCATGGGGCAAGAAGAAAGGGAAAAGAAAAAAGAAGAAAAATGATGATTTGTCTCCTGAAAAATATTTTGCAAACCCTTCTAGGCAAAAGAAACCCAATCATCCATGTTTTATATGCGATGAGGATCATTGGATGAAAGATTGTCCACATAAAGCTGAGATTAAGAAGTTCTTCAAAAACTCAAAAACCTCGACAGTATTGACTAATCCATTCCAAACCCAGAAACCAATCTGGTTGCTAGCGACAATGCTTCCCATCCCAAGTGCTTATGTTGTCCATTTCGAAACAACAAAATGATGCTTTGATATCAACAAGGAATAAATATTATGGGAATCCACAACTGTC
The DNA here is from genome assembly GCA_000404065.3 of Pinus taeda. NCBI lineage: Eukaryota > Viridiplantae > Streptophyta > Pinopsida > Pinales > Pinaceae > Pinus > Pinus taeda. The sequence continues at coordinate 39,205 of APFE030387818.1, forward strand.
GAACAACAAGGCTACTGATCAACCTAGTAGTTCGACAACAACTTTGACCGAAGTTGTGCCATCCATAATTCCTGAGCTAACGGTAAAGCCGCCAAAGGGAGTAGTACACAAATCGACATTTAATCCTCATTAGAGCATCACAAAATTATAATATAGTAGAAGATCTGGCCCAATCGCCATCCGCTATGTCAACACTTGAAGTACTGCAAAATTGCCCCTCCCAAAAGCAGGCTCTGTTATCAGCAATAGGTGGGATTGACCCAGCGGATTCCAATCTTGTGGCCTTTAATCATAAAGGATATGAACCTCAGTTACCAGCTCAACTCGCTTTCCTCATTCAAGTGAAAGCCCTCAACAAAACTGTTCATCGAACAATTATTGATTAGGGGGCATCTACATGTATTATGTCAATGAGTTGCTGGAAAACTTTAGGCTCACCACCCTTGTTACGAACGTCAACGACATTAAAAGCATTCGATGGATGGACATACACCCCGTACGGGATTTTAAGTAACTTGCAAGTTGAATTGGGGGGAAAAAAATAGAAATTGATGTGGAAGTTATTGATGGAAACCTCGATTACAACATCCTACTGGGAAGGCCCTGGATTTATGCTATGGCCGCTGTTGTGTCAACATACTTCAAAAAGATTGCATTTCCTTTTCAAGGAGGAATTACAATCGTTGACCGACAAACCTTTCTCCCCAATAGTTCACAAGTTACGGAAAGCATCCCGATGATCCATGGAAGCTATCAATGGCTTCAAAATATCATAGTAAGCCTACTAAAAGACCCTACATTGATGGGTACTTTTTCCCTACCGCCTCCAAACAATCTAGCGAAAGTGGCCACGGTGGGAACTTGCAATATGGTATCTTTTATTCAGAGGATTTACGAACATGATGTTAGCATGGATCATCGTGAGGTATTGCCTCCAAGCCCAATAGAAATATTGTAGCAATAAATGTTCTTGGCCTGGGCGGCAAACCCAAATCACGCTCATCGAGTATTTGGGTAGATAGGTCTAAGGAATATGATACCTCTTCAGATCCTTGGTCGCATGTACATTCTACAGACGAAGGAATTGTTCAGTCAATGATGATAGGAGAGGCACCATGGGAAGATTACCACCATCGTTCTCATATTTCGGATTACAACGAAGATTGTTCCAGCGACCTTAATCATGCTTCAGTTTTTGATTTTCTATCAAATACTGTAAATACGGTGGACTCCGAGCAAAATCTGTCCAATATTGAAGAAACTATCGCCATACATATCTCGACCAAACCAGATGTTGTAGAGAATATTCAGGTCGGCAAATCTTGTTCTTCATTAGAACTGGAAGTATATTACGCTCTCTTTCGTGAGTTCAGAGATGTCTTTGCATGGTCATATGAAGAAATTCCAGGCATTGACTCGAGCATAGTTGAACACGAAATCAAGATGTATTCAGATGTCAAACCGGTAAGACAACAGCTTCGGCAGGTGCACCCAAAGAAAGTCGCTGCCATTAAGGCAGAAGTTGAAAAACTTTTACATGTTGGTTTCATTTACCTAGTTCCTCTAACTGATCGGGTATCAAATATTGTTCCTGTGATGGAAAAGTAAGGAATGATTAGAGTGTGCGTCAATTATAGGGATGTAAATCAAGCTTGTCCAAAGGACAACTACCCTACACCCTTCATCGACTAGATAATTGATGAATGCACCGAATGTGAAATCTTTTCATTTATGGATGGATTTTCCGGGTATAATCAAATAAATATCTGCCCATAGGACTAGTCAAAGACTACATTTATTTGTCCATGGGGCACATTCACATACCGCAAACTACCCTTCGGTTTAAAGAACCCAGGGGAAACCTTTCAGAGGGCTATGAATTATGCCTTCCATGATAGCAAGAACATCGTTCAACCATATCTCGATGATCTTCTGGCTCGTTCATGAAAGGATGCGATTCGTCTCGAACCATGCAAGGTTCAGGCAATCATCGATATGCCTCCACCTTCAAATTTGCTTCAGATTCAGAAACTCCAAGGGAAACCAAACTTTCTAAGGAGGTTCATTCCAAATTACGCCGAACTTGCTAAAGGTTATACATGTCTTTTGAAAAAAGAAGTGCCCTTCAATTGGGATCAGGGTGCGCAAGCTTCCTTTGGTGCTCTAAAGGAATCCCTAATAAAAGCATCATTAATGTATGCTCATGACTACCAAAAGGACTTTAACCTGTATCTAGCTGCAACATATACAACCATTGCAATGGTTTTAGTTCAAGAAGACAATGGAATTGAACATCCTGTCTATTATTTAAGTCAAAACTTAAATGATACAAAAACCAAGTAATCCCATGTTGAAAAGCTAGCTCTTGCAGTTGTTCAAGCAGTACAAAGATTTCGACACTATATCCTCTTTCGCAAAACTACCATTTTGTCAGATTTCAACCCAATGACTAACATTCTGTTACGTCAGTTGCTTGGGGGAAAATATTTGGAATGGATATCTATTTTGCAAGAGTTTGATCTGGAATTCGTAAAATCAAAATCAAAGAAATCTCTGGTTTTCGCAGAGTTACTATGCGACTTCCCATCATCGTCCAACGATTCAACATCCAAAGCATCAATCGTGGATGAATATTTGTTTCTGATATCATTGAGCGATCTGTGGTATGGAGATATAATCATCTATCTCCAAACGCAAACATATAGGCCTAATACCTCTCGCTCAGAACAACGACGTACTGGATACCAAGCAAAAGACTACATGATCGTCGGTGATACACTTTACCGTCGTGGTATCGATACAGTTCTGCGAAAGTGCCTCACCCATGAGGAGGTCGAAAAAGTCCCGAATGATTGTCATTCAGGTGCGTGTGGGGGACATCAATCTGGTTATGCTATGGCACAAAATATTTTACGAGCAGGTTACTTCTGGCCAACAATGTTCAAAGATTGCATAACTGCAGTCAGAAGTTTCCATGCTTGTCAAATCTTCGACCGCAAAACCAGAATACCACCCGCACCTCTGCATCTAGTAGTTTCTGTTGGGCCATTCACTAAATGGGGCATAGATTTCATGACATGTAACCCCACCTTGGTCGGGGGGCATGGGTATATCATAGTCACAGTTGACTATTTTACGAAATGGGCCGAGGCGATGCCTACATTAAACAACAACGGTGAAACAACTGCTCTTTTCTTTTTCAATCATGTAGTCTCCAGATTCGGTGTTCCACAAGCTATAGTCACAGATCATGGATCGCATTTCTGCAATCACATGATGGTTGAATTGGCTGCCAAATTAGGATTGTCCGATGACAACTCTACTCCGTATTATCCACAAGCTAATGGGCAAGTTGAGGCGATCAACAAAGTCTTGAAACACATGCTACAAAGGATGATTGGAGTCCATAAACGGAGTTGGAACCTAATGTTGTACTCAGCCTTGTGGGCATACCAGACATCGGTAAGAAATGTAACCAGATTTACGCCATTTCAGCTGGTGTATGGCTTAGAAGCGGTCTTACTAGTTCAGTGCGAAATTTCATCTCTTAAGCTTGCAGTCGACCTTCTCCCCAGAACTTCAGAGGAAGAGGCTCGTTTCTTGGAATTAATCCAACTGGATGAAACCCGTCGTGACACCACCTTGGCTAACAAAGCACATAAGAAACGAGTCAAGGTGCAATTTGACAAGAAAGTCAAACCCCGTGTCTTCTCAGAAAGTGACCTAGTCTTACTTTACGATCAGGAATCCGATAAATTGGGAGCAGGTAAGTTCCAGCCTTTGTGGATGGGTCCCTATATTGTTAAGCGTGTATTAGCAAGAGGAGCCTACAAGATACTAGATTACAATGGGATTCCACTATCGCAACCCCGAAATGGGTTGTACCTTAAGCGTTACTATGCTTGACTAAGCGTAGTAATCTCTTCATATGCTTTTGTTACATTTTTGTTTTCGTTAAGAGTGATCATTTTGGTTAGGTAATCCACTTTTTCATTTGTTGCATATGTCGAACCTATTGGAATCATTTCTTGGATACACCGACGGAGCGAGTCATAGTACCAGAAACCTATCTTCTGCAGCCTGGGCCATCTTTGATCCAAGCGGCGAGTTAGTGAGTTTCAGAGAGGTATGTATTGGTTGGTCAACGAACAACATCGCTGAATATAGCGCATTGATAGAGCTCTTCTCTGATGCCATGGTGCATGGCATACACCGACTTGTCTTCAGGCTAGACTCACAACTCGTCATTCTACAGCTTACCGACATCTATTACGTTAAGAATCCAGCTATCTATCTTATGTTCCTAAGCGTCAAGATTTTGGAAAGGCAGTTTGATTCTATTCAATATCAACACATTTCCAGAAACTTAAACACATTAACTGATTCATTAGCAAATTATGTGTTAGATAGACATTTGCAACATTTATAAAAGAAAATCATTTCATCAACATTTGCATCAAGATTATATAACTTAACCAAAATAAGGCTCCAAAAATAAAAAATATATATAATTGTTTATAGTTTTTCACATAATGTTCTCTGTCCAGGACAAAATTGGTCATACGACCCAAAAACTCAAAAATGCAAGGAAGCACCCTAGACTAATGGTGCTGGTGATAACAAGTCACCACCTGTGCAATCATGTGTAAGAGCCTAGTCCATCGGCTCGGCACGCCAGTGTTATGGCATTGTAATCTTAGAGGTAACTCGTCGGTCCTCACATCCTGAATACCAAGGGTGAGACCCTCGATCTGATCCTACAATACTGCAAGGGTCTCGGCTACATCCAAATTGAGAAGGACAACCCTCCCTATAGCCTCTCCTGCTGGAAAGGCAACTGCTACCCTCGGGCGCACTGCTGGTCGCACTGGTCCAATATCTGCATGAACACATGAGTTTTGATTAGTCTTGATATACATTTAAAAAACACAAGAACATTATAAAAGCAATAAACAAAGACATGGTCAAAGATTTTTAACTATGACACCCCACTACTCGCCAGCCGTTAGCACCAAATCTGGGTCACCTCGGAAATCCATCCCGGCATATGGATACTTGGAATAAACCATCTTTATGACGGTTGAACCACTCGAAGAAGGCATCAGAGAATGAAACTGCGATTGACCAGCATGTCTGGCCATAAGTTCAACCCATCTCTACATCCGTGGCTCAGTCGGTGGTGGCAGACCGTGTGAAATGTACTGTAGCTGCATTAGTGGGATCTTCTCCAAGGCGAAAGCATTCAGAATAGAACCATAACCAAAGTTATTGGATCTTCCGTTTTTCACCTTGGTAAGCTGTTCTTTTATCACCGGAAGTACTGCATCACACCAATTGAATACCCTTGGTTCAAGGCATTCCAAAGCATACTGCATATAGGACCTGTTGGCCAAGTGAAGAGCCGCGCTGCTAGCCAATCTAGTAAAGGTAAATAAGATAGTCCTCAAGGACCGGTCAGTGGCGTCTCTAATACTGATCTTGTCGTCCCTGCTCGGCTGAGATCCATCTCTACAGTATCGGCGAATATAATCCCTCATGGATTCGCCCCCACGGGCGGAACCTAATAGTGAGAGAGGGGCACCACGCCTCGATAAACCGGTCAAGAATTAGATATCCTCAATAGTCAAAGGGATGGATTTACCTCTAATCTGGAACAGTTGGTTGGTAGGATCCCATGCATCAAGAAAATATTGCAACAAGTTGATTTATTGCCCCATGCTAGATATGCAGAAGAATTTGAGCAAGCCACAGTTCTACAATGCAGTTACCATACCTGGATCATGTAAGGAAATCATATCCTCTTCTTCATGCTCACGTTCACACCATGTAATGACCATCTTGCTCCGATGAATCTCTGAAAAACAAATAAGAGAAGAATTAGGATCCTGATTTGGCAAAAAATAGGCAAAATTTCCATGAAAAATCAGTGCACAAACTTTCCTCCTTGCGCCCATCGCACCCTAGCTGTGTACTGGGTGGGATGCATACTGACTGGCCAATGGCCAACTCAGTATGCATCGCACCTTTCGATGTATCTAGGTGCGATGGGGGGAGACCGAAATGTTCAAACCCTAGAGGCTCAGAAAAGAAGGAAAACATGCTTAGAATCAGAAAAGGAAAGAATGCAATTGAAGTGCTCAGGGTTAGCTCCTACCTGGTCCAGACAGCGCTGAAAATCGTCCACAGAATATCCCAAAATCAACTGATGAAAATCAAGGGGGAAAAACACCTCCAGAGCTCCAACAATCCCAAATTTGAATGAAATGGTAAAATGAGAGGTAAAAACTACTTTTATGTTATTACTCACGTAATTGAAGTAAGATATTGGCTTTTAAACTCATTTTTCAAGCATGTATGTACATTTCTAATCAGTTTGATGGAGCAATTGAACAGGTAGTACGACCGTCAAGAGAACATAATGTTAATGGTGAATCGAATATCTTTAAATATTATCACAAGCAGTTTTACGCGAAGTTCGAGCTCATTAAAAAATAAACCTATCAATGAGCATATGTTCCACCAGAGTTTAAGCTCATTAAAAAATGAACCCACTTTCGGTAAATAACCATTACGATCACATAATTCAGCTTTTGAACCTTGGTTGTGTTCTTACCATCACCTCCACTCTTTTTTAGCCGATCATACACCTCCATTTGATTGTTTACCCCCTTTGAGGAACAACTGCAACAAGTGATTCTATTAGCAATTTTCCTTACATTGCCGTGATTGAAAATTTCCAAACCTTACCTGGAACCAACTGCTACCCAAAAATATCACCCATTCCTCAAAAAACGAGTCTCCTTTAAGCTCTTTTCATCTGACTCATAAAATATGAAAATATTGCCAAGCAATTGGCCTCTCCAGCTCATTAAAGTGATTGGAAGTGCTATCCCTCCTCTAGATTTTAATCTTTTTGGATCTGAGGGATCATTACAAAAAAAGATCGATCATTTTCCTTGTTCGGCTCGTTAAAACTATCGAAAAGTCATCCCTTTCATATTGTTTTATACTTTTTCGGACTTAAGGGATCATATTACGAAAAAGGAATACTGGAGTTTCCTTTCCGTCTCTTTTCAGACTCTCTAAAATTGAAAAAGACTGAGTTATCCTTGTCGTTAAATTTGTTAAAACAATAGCGACAAACTTGTCCATGTGGACGAGATAGAGTTTCACTACCGCTAGGCTCGTTAAAACATAGCGACGGGTTTGCTCGAAGGGAAAATTATAGAACAAGCATATGTTATCCTCCTCAAGCTTGACAAAAATAAAGAGGTACTGGTCAGCAGTGACTTGGGAAAAATTGGGAAGAAAACTTGAAGAAACTTTATTGGTAGTAGGTCGCTCTTGAACATGACACTTTGTTGGCCGGATAAATCCTTCTTGCGGACAAGACCGATCTCCCTAGTATCGAATGATATCTAGCAACAAAGATCACAAGCAAATCTACTTTTCTCTAAACATGTTTCAATTCATTAATGAATACTAAGAGTTGTAACAGACCCTACCTCGGTTCAATGCTTGTTTGTGGCAGTTTTATTCCAACAGCTTCAAGCAGTTCCCTTTTAATAACCTGCATACAGAAACAAACACATATCAAAGCATACCTGCGTATAATAAAACATGTTCATTATGAAGATCAAGGGGCTCATAACATAAACCATTAGAGACAGTTCATTGAGAAAAACAAACTTGATTGTATTAACTTATGAATAAAATAACCTTACAACCTTTGCCTTGATGTTGCACAAGTTCTTTCCAGGGTCCAGCAGGAGTCTCCTCTACTTTGACAAGCCTCACTCACTTCCCAAATGACATGAAAGGTATGTGATCTCTCCTCTCACAAGCTCAAAAAGGAAGTCTAGTTTTTAGCAACATTTACCCTCAAGAATCTTCAACTTTCAACCTCTTACAACCAGCCCAATGCATGAATTTATAGTGCAAATGGAGGAAGTTGCAGGTCCGCCATTGAAGGGATAATTTCCTCCTTCAATGGGATAAGCACCTCATATCATGGAGTTAGCTCCCTTAGTTATGGAATGGATGAACCAAGGTGGAGCAGACTTTCCAGTGTAATATTCCTTCTAGAAGTGTCTAGAAGTGACCCAAGATGAGTTTTTAAGAATGAACTCACGCCTGTTTAACTTTTACAGGGGTTCGCACACATTACTCAATAGACAGAGCGGTCAGGTTCGCAGGAAACATGACCATTGGGTGCGGCACCGCAGGCAATGCTAGGAGAAAGTGCAAAACCAGGATTTGAGATATTTTTAAGGTCTTTCTCCTATTTTCAAGGCTTGACATGAAGAGCTGAGGCTCAAGACTTGCAAAGGAGGTATGTATGAGTGTTGATGGACTCACACAAACTGTAGAAAGTCATCGTGACAATTTTTTGTGTAACACACTTTCACTCCGTCACCATGATTGAGTCAGGTTGGGTTATTTCGTTCACTGGTCATATCACCATTGGTCCTCCATACCATCCATCTTGGGGTTAATGCTACCAATCCATTTCAATGTTTCCTATATGTTCAAGAGAAGTCACTCAGAGAATTCACCAACCCATCTTATGTCTCATCCGCTGCAATACCTTCACGCTTCATTCTTTCATGACCACCACTGTGAACCTTGTATCATCAGATCGTTTTCACCTCCACAAAATCATTTGCTCCGTTTCGTGTCGTAGATGTGGGATTCATTAAGGCCCTCCTACGATGGGTCACTTCTTGTCGACATCATCTCATTATCCAAGAAGTCGACTTAGGAACAACCCTTTCAGTACTTTGAAGCTTGCATGCCTCAATAGAAAGTTTCTCACTTCCAGCGACAGGTTTACATTAATGGCCTTCGACCAAAAGATTTTGCTTGATGTTCGACATCGACTCATGTATTCGCACCACTTGAATTGTACTGCAGTACCTTGAGGGTCATTATCATTATCGGTGATTCCTCTCGTGCCTGTTAACAACTTACATCATTGGCTGGTAATCAGGCGATGTCTTTCCATGTTCGACACCGAAACATCTTTTCACATGGATCGACTTGTACTTCAAGCGAAGATTGAACGAGTTTGAAGACCTCGGATCTAGTTTCATCCATCCGGGCTGCGATATATTAAGGAAAATAAAGACATCAAATGTACATCATAGCTGCACAGATAATTATCCAAGCCAAAGGATGATGGCTCTATCAGAATCATCAGTCTGCCACACAGACGGTTGTCTGTCCTATGTACATGAAAATGAATTTATAAAGCTGAGCATGGGAATGCCCGCCTCATCTAGATCATGAAAAAATTATAAAGATAATGTATTGTATTGTATCTTATTACAGGTCACCTTCCAGTTCGAAAAACCTCGGATCCTCATGATAAAGCATTTTACCTCACATCAAAAGATTTATGACCTCATGCTTTAGGGGGCAACTATTATAGACATATTTGGGAAATATAATCCCAATCACATATGTCCATAAACCAAGGGCTTGTAAGCCCCTAAAAGTGTTGTTTCATATCCTAAAGGAACAAGGTCAGCTGATTACATCATCTCCCAGAAGTTCTCCATGAAAAACTACTCAGAACTGGTCAAAACTGGACCATACAGACTGCTTAGTGCTAAGGGTGCGATGCATCTCACCTCCCACATGCAAAAAGTGTGATGCATACTGAAAATCCCTTCTGTAGGGTGCAATGAGCGAGAGCAGACAAATGGCAGAGGCAGTTGGCTAGGTGGAAAACCAGAGAATCTTCTAGAAACTACCCATTTGACACTTGCCTCTCTAAATTCGCCCAAGGATGAGTAAGATAAGATATCATGAAATCTCCAAGTGGAACTAAGAACTATCAGAGAGATGAAACTAATCAAAATCCCAGAAGCTGACTCACCCACCTGCAAATATCTATATATGGATCCCTCCTCCTAGAGATCCAGAGGTTGGAATTTTGTATTTTGTAAGGAAGTGCTGTTGGTTTCTCTGTGCAACATTGTATTGTTGGGTGATCTAAGATTTTCATGAGGTGAAGAGGGCTTTCATGCTGGGAGGATGGCGCTAGGTTCAAACCAATGGGTTGTAACCTCTCTTCTACTACTTCTCTATCAATAAAGTTGTTTGAGTTTTCCTCCATATTCTTGTATATTTCTGAATCTTGTATTTGATATATGCATTTGTATGGTTAATATATATATGATCCTATATTGTTTATGGTTATATATCTCTATGCTTTTGATGGTATTATGTTGCTTGACTCTACAGTGTTCTTTGAATCGGGACAAGTGAGGAAAGAGTGGCAAAGCTCTGTCAAAGGGTAGAGGAAACACAAGTAAGGAGCCAAGCGAAGACTGAGGTTGGTACTATCTGCTTCTCTCTCATCTATCTCTCATAAAGGAAAACACAAAGTAACTTTAGTTTGTTTGTTTCTAAGATAGCTACCCGTCTTAGTGGGACTAGCAGCTCTGAATGGACACTAGTTTTCCCGATAACAGGTATATCAACTTAGGCATAAGTGGGTGGAGGGAAATATGAGCGGAGGGGGAATGATATGGGATTTTAAGCTTAGCGATATGATTAATACCAAAATTTCTTGATATATAAAACCTTAGAGTAAACCTTTGCTCCTCTCTCTTTTTCTTCTACACATGAGAACAATATTTGATAATTGTCTTATGGCGCATTTTGACTAGCAACCTGTGCATTTATAAAAACATAAAATGAAGCCTTCATTTTCATTTTGCTTCCCTAACATTTTATTTTCCTTTTTCCTTCTTTATTTAGGGCAGCTAACACCTAACATTTTTTTGATATGGCCTATAAAACATTAAATTGGCCTAACATTTTAACTTTTCTTTCTTTTGCATCCATATCTTAACTTAACATTTTAAAATTATTTTGACTAATATACTAACTTATAAAAACTACATAATGTTATGACATCGGCTCCAGTTGGGGACTCCCCCCCCCCATGGGATGCAAAGAACAAGAAGATCCAAGTGTCTTCTCCTTGGGCTATGGAGTCTTTGCTGAAACATTTACTCACTTGCAATTTTTTCATAAATAAAGTAAACTCTCCGAATATTTACAGATGATGAATGAATGAAAAATCAATACTGAATGTAATGTTTCAAGTATTTCCCATTGACTGGCAATGAGGAATACTCTCCTTCCAAATTCTGTAGGATGAATGTAATATTCCCTTTGACTTCTATAATGTTGAATGGAACAAACCAAAGGTTGTCAAATTTTGCATGCTTACCTTTATCTTCTCTCCTTGTATCCCATTTAAGCACTAGGTCATCTTTTTTTAAATTTCTTTCTCTCGACTTTCTATCAAACAATTATTTCATTTTGTTTTGGCATTTCCTTAGCTTGTACTAAATTTCATCCCTGTCTTCATTCAACTCAATTATTTTATTAATCCTTCTTGAGAAATCATCTTTTTCTTCATAGGATTCCAGAAGAAATCTCATAACAGGTAAAGCTAAATGAGTAGGAAAAAATGCTTCTTTGCCATAAACTAACTGGAAAGGAGACTCGCATGTTGATCTCTTAGGAGAAAATATATTTTCCCAAATTGCATGGATTATATGGCTATCCAAACTCTTTTCGTTGTCTTCAAAAGTATTGTTAATGACCTTAACTAAGCCGTTGTTGGAGGACTCTGCTAGCCCCTTACCTTGTGGATAGTATGGTGTAGAATGGTGTAGAAGGATTGAATACATTTGACAGAACTCATTGATTTTAACACTGCTGAAAGTTGTTGCATTATCTATAACAATCTGTTTAGGATATCCAAATCTTGATAGGATGTTTTCTTCAAGAAATTTAATCACAACAGTATCAGTTGCATTTTTAACAGGTTTTGCTTCTACCCACTTGGTAAAATAGTCTATAATAGTTAAAATCCATCTGTGTTGATTCTTGAATGTGGATGAATTTCCCCTATAAAGTCCAATCCCCATTGTAGAAAGGGAGCATGGACGGATACTGGAACCAAAGGAAGTGTTGGCAGTTTATGTTTTCCTGCAAATAATTGGCATGGTTTGCAACTTCTTACTCTTGCTCCAACTTCTTTGAAAAGTGTGGGCCAATAAAAACCTACTTTCAAAATTTTGTAGGTTGTTGCTCTCCATGCATAGTGTCCACCACAAAACCCTGCATGGAACTGATCTATAATTCCCTCTGTTTCATTTTTAGTTAAACACGTAAGAAATATATTAAGAGGGTCTATCCAGTATAGATTAGCATTAATAATGCAGTATTTTACTGCTTTAAGCTTCAGGGATTTGCACTGCTTCAAGTTAAGATCAGCTGGACATTGAAAATCCCTAAGAAATTGAACAATATCAGTGTACCAATCAGAGAGTAGGTATTTCTAATCTATGCGAACAAGAATGGCTTGATCTGAAGAAAGAGGTTCTTGTGGATTCTCCCCTTCTCTAAGAGGAGGAGGTTCTTGTGGATTCTCCTCGGATATCAAGGAAGGTTCTTGTGGATTCTTACCTAATGTTAAGGAAGGTTCTTGTGGATTCTCCGCTAATGAGATTTCAAAAACCAGATTTATGCCAAATACCTTGCAGTTGGATTCAACGAACAATTTGGCTAGGCCTTGGCCTTTTACTAGCTTTGTGGTTTTAATTTCAAGATCAAATTCAAGGATTTTAACAATCCACCTCCCTCTTCTTCCATCAATATCAGGCTGGGTCAAATTTTTTTTAACAACATGATTAGGGATGTAAGTTGTGATGTGTGAATGTGGGACATAGGTTCTAAAGGATTTGAGGGCTTGAATTAAGGCATAAGCTTGTTTTTCAATAATATCATACCTAAGTTCAACATCCCTCATGACTTTGGAAAAGTAGGCTATAGGCTGGTCATCACCATTTGTGTTCTTCTGTATAAATACAACAGCTAAGGTTGTCTCGGATGCAAAAGAAAATATGATAAAAGGTGAAGAATAATCAGGGTTAGCTAATGGCGAGGCCTCATATATAGCCTTTTTTATCTAATTAAAATCATATCTAGTAGGAACTGTCCATTTCACTTCATTATTTTTCTTCAGCATATATGTTATATCTTTAAGTATCTTAGCATAATTTGGGATGAACATCCTGAGAAAATTGATCTTTCCAAGGAAGGTTTGTATCTCTTTCTTATTCCTTGGTAGAGACAGGGCCTGAATAGCTGAAACTCTCTTTGGGTCAATTATAACTCCCTCCTTAGAGATTATATGCCCTAGTAATTTCCCCTCCTTTACACCGAATAAGGATTTCTTCGGATTGATGGGTATGCCAAATTTCCTTCACCTATCAAAAACCTTGCTCAAGTGTTTTAAATGATTTTCATCAGAGTAAGAGAAAAAAATTAAATCATCTAAATAAATGACAATAAATCCATATGTTTTACCTACAAATGCTAGATCCATGGCTCTCTGGAAAGTGGCGCCAACATTGGTTAACCCAAATGGCATTCTAGCATACATAAATGTATCCCAAGGTGTGATGAAAGCAGTTTTGTCTTGTTCAGCTTGACTTACCATGATCTGGTTATAACCATAAAATCCATCTAGCATAGAAATCCTACTTGCACCTGAAACGTTCTGAAGTAGATGATCCATTTTGGGCAATGGATAATTATCCTTTAAATATTATTTGTTCGATTTCGGAAGTCTACACATAGCCTAATCTCACCATTTTTCTTTCTGATAGGAACTAGGTTGGCTACCCAATTAGAATACCTTAAAGGCACAATGATATGAGCATCAAGCATCTTTTTAAGTTCTTTCTTAATGGTTGGAAGTAGTATGGGATTGATTCTTCTTAGTTTTTGCTGAAAGGGTTTTGCTTATGGTTTCAAAGGAATCTTATGCTCAATCAAAGATGTATCATAAGTTTTTAACTCATTATAAGATGAGGCAAAAACATCTTCGTAGTTTTTAATAAGATTCAAGTATTTGATTTTTACATCTGAAGGTAAGGTTGATGACAATTTAATATTTCTCACATCATCCAAAGTCCCAATATTACATTCTTCGATTTCTTCTTCAGGTGGGTTAAACAAGGGATTTAGAGACAACATTATTATCAAATAATTTTTCCAATGGAATCAATCCTTTAGGAATAAAATTATTAGATAATTGGACGATATCATGATCAAGAATTTTAGGACTGAATGAAGTTTCTAGATTTTGTTGATTTAATTCTTGAATATCATCTTGATATCCTTCAATTTTCATATGTGAGAATTCATCAATGACTTGAAGAAAATATTTTAATCGTTCATCATCTTCAAAAATCTGCCAACATTTAAGGTTATCAGGAATCGATGGCCTATACTTCACTTGAATTTGGTATTCTAACAATACTGGCCGAGGGATTTTGAAAGAGCTTGCTGATACAACTAATGAGTCAGCATGCATATTTTCATCTCTAGGAATAGCAATGATGTTAAATCCTTGAAATAAATTTTCAATTGTATCCCAAGATTCATTTCTATAGGACCTAGGCCTTGGGTGTGTAGTCTCACAAAGATTTCTAACCTGGTTCACTATAAGCTCAGAATCAGAAAATACACTCAAGTTTTGAACCTTTAAACTTCTGGCTAGCTCAAGACCAAGAAGAAAAACCTCATACTCAGCTACATTATTGGTGACCTCAAATTCAAGTTTACATGAATGAGTTATGTTTTCTTTATTTGGTGAGATTAAAACAATTCTTGCTCCTACTCTTTCTTTTGTGCAAGAGCCATCAAAATAAAGTTTCTAGATATCTAATTCTATAAATTTAGGCTTGGAAACTATATTCTCAATGGAAAGTTGAATGTTTGATGCATTTTGTGAAGATAACTGAAAGCAACCAAAATCCTGATCTACTGCATAGATAGGGTGGTTTTTTTCTTTATCGGACCTACAAACAGTATGAAGGAATCTGACTTCCGTATATAACCTTAAATTTTCACCTTCGTAGACTAGAATAGTAGCAAAAGACATGTCGATCTGAAGTGATCCTCCAAGTTTAGCACAACATGATCTAGATAGAAGAATTCCAAACTTGGCACGAATATTAGTGACAACTATGTCTAAAACTATACTCTTGACATGTACTTGAGCTAAGGTCACAACTAGGTCTTTGATCAATCCTAGGCATGGTACTTTCTTTGAATCAAAGGTGTAAAGGTCATGATAAGAACGGGTAGCCTATAACTGAAGCTAATCCATAATTACCTTTGGCATAAGGTTATGAGAAGCTCCAGAATCCAGCATGCAGTTATACAAAAGAAAGTCACGAGCCTTTAAAGTTACATAAAATGGTGGAACAATTTCATCGATCATATCAAAACTAGGGCCAAATACAATCGAGGGCTTTTCATCCTTCAAACTAATAACATCTCCCTCATCATCTACACTAGAAGACTATATCAATTTAGACACTTGATTTTTATATCCAGGATTTTTGGAAAGTTCAGCTAAAGGTATAGGAATCTTGATCCTTTCCAATTCCTTTTCAATATTAAAAGTTGTCAAAATAGTCTTGTCAGATGAAGAGGTTTCAGTGGATGACTCTGTAGTCTGAGGTGTTGGAGTTTGTGTTTGAATGGTTTTCATTGCAGGTTCACTTATGGTGGTAGATTTTGGAGGTCTACCAGGACATGATCTAGGCCTTAGATCATACCTTTTATTCAATTCTGCAATCAAGAATTCAGAGAATGCTAAGTATTTTGAAAGTTGAGCATCTCTTGGTTCTTGTTCAAGAGACTTAGGTGAAGGAACTATTGCCATTTATACTATTGAAGAATCAATATTGTTGATATCTTTAGTGATTAAAGGGCCTATATCCTGTGGCTATTGATCATCAACCAACAAATGTGGTTGAATGTTTTGATCATAACCTAGTCTCTGAAGGATCTGCATTTGAGGAGTTCTTCGAAATTGAGCTTGAGCTTAAGGTCTGACAGTAGTTTGCTAAACAACTCTAGGTTGTGTTTCAATTTTCATTAGGGGATTTCTGAGGTCTAAAATGGGCCTCCTAAGAAAAATGCACAACTAAAATAAGTTTTATAAGAACCAATAGGATTCAAGATGATTATGTCATCCATGGGGATGATTCACCATTTTTGGAGTAAAAAAGTAAAAATATAATAAAATAATAAAATTATTTTTTCAAATCGTATTTTTAACTTAAAACCATAAGGTTTTACTCAAATTTCCATCAGGAATACTTGTTGGATGCAAAATTTAATTCATCATCCAAGGATTACCCATGTTGCATACATTCGATGGACCCTGCTACATGAAAAATGAGAAATACATTGAAAAACATGATTGCAATCACATTTTTCATGTATTTCTCATTTTTCGAGTAGCACAGTCCATCAAAAGTATGCAACATGGGTACTCCTTGGATGAGGAATCAAATTTTTCATCCAATGAGTGTTTCTGCACAAAATTTGAGTAAACCCATGGGGAGATAAGTTGAAAATATGAGTTGAATTTATTTATTTATTTATTTTTTTTATTTATTATTTTTTTATGTATTTTTTTTAATTTTTTATTTATTTTATTTATATTATTATTTTTTAATCTAAAATTTGATGATGTAATCTAATCTTATTTTATTATTTCCACTAAAATTTCCTTCGGGGGCTCATTTTAGACTCAAAAATCCCCTTATGAGAAATCCTATTAGAAAGGTTTCTGAGTAAAGATGTAATTTCATCAATTTTCTGATCTTCAAGTTTAGATTTGGAAGAGGATGAATCATCAACCTTAATTTCATCAATTTTCTGATCTTCAAGTTTAGATTTGGAAGAGGATGAATCATCAATCTTAGCTTTTAGTTTTCTTTCTTATTTTTCTGCTTTAACTTTGAGTTTGCCAGAAGTTGACCTATTGGATTCTACCTCTATAACATTTTTCTGCATGTCTTCTAATGTATTAGAAACCCTTTCCCTTACCATGATTGCAAAGTAATCATCAAATGCATTGGAAAATCTGACCTTTGCAGCTGCTACTCGTGGTTTGCAATCAAGAGGCATTTTATGATAGAGGTTGTTAAATATTTTTATGAATTTAGCAATTGGTTCACCAGGATTTCTCTTCAATTCTTCAAATTCAGTGAAAAGTAAACATGATCTTTCTTTACCCCCCATTGGTTTTTAAAGATAGTTATGAGTTCATTCCAAGTTCTAATAGAGTTAGCTCTAAGTTTGCCTAAACCAGATCCTAACATTTCCTTCTAAAGATTGTACAAATAATCTCGTATAAACATTTTCCTCTTCTATGTTCATATTGTCAGCAACGTCTAGGAAAGCAGATACATGATCTTCTGGTGAGGGACTTGTTTCTCCATTAAACCTGGGCATATGTTTTAAATATCCATCAGGAAAATTTCCTAAGTTTGAAGGGAGAACTAGAGCAACATACCTTGCTTACACAATGGGTCGAAAAGCCATTACAATAGGGGGAGTATGGGGTGACTGAGCAGATGATGATGAAGAAGAGGAGGATGATGAAGATGAAGATTTAAGAAATGAAGATGAATCCATAGGGGTATTAGAATGTGGAGGAGAGGGAGGAGACCTTTTTGAGGATCTCAAAAGGGTTTTAATAACCAACTTCTGAACTCTCGGTGGAAAGTCTTCCTTATTATAAAACAAAGGATTTGAATAAACAGAAAATGTCTCTTCAGGATTAGTAAGGTTGATGGTATAGAATAAGGAGTTGGGGTAATGAAATCTTGAGGCTTTAATTCAGGTAAATGTAAACCCAATTCTTCCTCAGATGAAGATGATTTGATAGGAATGGTTGGTACTTGATATGACTCAAGTGACTATATTAAAAAGGCTAATTGAATATCTACTCCTCTAGAATGGAGTTCAGAAACCTTAGGAGGTAGTTCAGTCCAATCAGGATGAGATGGTATAGTTGAAAAAAATCTACAGATGAGATGTCTTCAGGGGGTAAAGCTGAAGACGAAGAAGGTGTTCTATGTCTTCTCCTTGAAGAGGCTCCCCTAACAAGTCTTTTTGGGTCTGGTAGAGTGTTAACAATCTCAGAAGCAGAACATGATCTAGTGTGCTTAATAGGAGACAACTTTGACCAGTGAAATCGCTATGTGAAATATTTTGACTTATATCCTTATCCTTTATTCACCTTAAAGGAAAGGGAGAATCGTTGCCTTAGGGAAAATTTAGCTTTCAATTCTTCGCTCCCCAGCAACGGCGCCAATCTGATGTTGTGCTTTGAAATAACCTAAGGTCAATTGGTTATGCCAAAGCATCTATAATGTTTTGTTGATTTTAATGATTTGGATGACCAGTGAACTGTTTAAAAATAGGCGCTTTAAACTTAGAAAGATCCTTAATAAAATAAAATGTTGTTCTTTACATACACATGGTTATTTTGATTTTAGCACGATGGATAAGAGGAATATGTAGAGGTATAGTTGATTTAATAATCAAATTGAGTATTTCATCATTTATAAGCAGAAATCAAGAAAACAATGTTTCCTTGATCAACAAAATATAATTAAACTATTACAGAAATGTAGTGCAATTTAGGTTCAAAGAGGAATTTGCAATAACAGATAGTTCTGCAAATTAATCTCTTATTTAAATCACAACTTCACAGCGAATTCAAAATGAAACTGATACTCAATTAATTTTAAATTAGATGGCTATAAAAGAATTAATTTATATGAAGAATACATAATGAAAAACTAAGATGAAAACAACTCACTGAGAGACATACCATATGAAGCAAACCCAGAATCTTTTATTATCTAAAAAATGATCCAGCTTAATACAAATCTGTGTGATAATTGGTTCAAGGATTCAGCCCTGAATACTTCGACAGAATGAAGTATTTAAACAAAATTACAAAAATATTACAATAAATGCCTAAGTGACACGACATTCTATTATTACTTAGAACTAACAGAAACATAAGTAAATCGATCAAAAGGAATGAATGTAAACATCTGACCCTGTTATGAAGGAGAGAAGTTACTGAGTGGCTACTATTCGGGTGTTGCGCTGGTGAAGATGATGTGTCCTTTAATCCTGAAATTCACACAACTTTTCCCACCTTTCTTCATTTGGAACAACTATCTTGGTTACGTTGCGGTAGATTTCATCTACCTCAGTATACCGAGCAAAAGTGGGTTTAATTGTGAAAATATGTTTTATCTCATGTTGAATAAAACTTATGTTGTTGATGGCTTCATAAAACGTTATGCCTGTCATAGAACCTTTGATATTGGAGGACTTAGATGTATCCCTCACAATGTCCTAAAGCTTCTTCATGTAGTCTTCCTTGGTCATTAATTTATTATTGATTACAAACAGTGAAGGCGGACCCTTCTAGTTCAATGCATCAATCCTTGTGAAAAACCTGTTGACTGCTACCTCTAGAGTGTGACACTTCTCTGTCAGCTGTACAACTAAGTTCTTCTTGGTTAGAACTTTCTTCACCTCCAGGATGGTTTTTGTTGTGTCATCCACTCCTAGATCATCCAACTCATATCTATTTTTAGTATTGAGGAACTTTATGATGTTGTTGGTTGTAGCAGGCATTTCTCCCAGTTGAGCATTGATATTGGTAATGGCCTGCTTTGCTTTCTCCATGAGTTCCTTCTTCTAAAAAATAATCTAGATACATGGCCAAATTTCATCTATCTCTTCAATAATATTATTCCAGATGATTTCTTTAACATGACCTAATGTAGAGCCAATAGAAGACTCGGCTGCTAACTTCTTCCATGCCTCTATCTGGTTTTGAGCTATCTGAAGCTCTGCTGCATGAAAAATCTCAGATTTCTGGCGATGATCCTCTATAATTTTCACTTGGTCCTACAACTTTTTGATCTCTTCAGTCTGGAGAGACATGTTTTGTACTGCATTGGCCAACTGATTTGCAACATCTCCTGTACTTGTTGTAGCGGATATGGTTGTGGGAATGCCTGTGATAGGAAGTGCTTCCAAATGGACAACAATCTTTTTAGCATATTTCTCCTTTTCTTTAATCAATTTCTCCATCTCTATCTCCATTTTCTTCAGCTGTGCACTCTGCTCTATGATGAACTTCATCATATCTGCCTTTTGTGTCTCTGTCTCTTCAATATCCTTAGCTAGAGGATCTTTTGTAGCTGGTAGTTTTAACTGCTTCCTCAATGCTGCTATGTCCAAATTATTTTTCTTCACAAGTTCCTCTGCAACATTGATGTTTGAAGGGTCATAAACTAGTTCGATTACCAATTCCTCCAGGGTTTTAATCTTGGTGTCTTTGGCAAGCGCAGAGACCTTCTCCATCTTTAACTGTGATTGGACATCTACTAAGGTAACCTGCAATTTTGATAAACTCATAGCAGTGTTAGTAATAGTTGAAAATATCATTTCCCCAGTCTTCTTATGCATCTCCATTTGGTCAATGGGATGTATATCCTTTACATCAAACTCAAAGGTTGTCTTCTTGTAGTCTAATGCTGCCTTGGGCTCGAGAACTTATGCTTGGAGGAATTCCATTTGCATCATTCCATTTTCTGAATCAAAGGCTAACAATAGATTGCTTTGAGCACCAGAAGTCTACTTCCAGAACTGGTTGTAGATGTTAATCTTCAAGGCTTCATTCCTGATTTTATCTCCTTGAATATGTCCATTATACTCTTCTCTATTTCCCCTGAAGTAGATGTGCCTGTCTGCATAATTTGTTGCTACTCTTGTGAAGTTGTGGAGGTGGTGGGAGACTGTGTTGTTTGATCACCCACTAAGTGGTTGTAATGCTTCCCTTTACCATCTACTAATAATACATTGTGTCTTTTCTTTCCATAAACTTGTGTCAATCATTGCTCATTTAATATAACACTCCTTGATCTGTTATATGGTTTATATTGGATTGGTTTTTGTTAGGTATGTAATTGTTGTCTCCACATGATTTTCCTTGCATGTATTCATCCCTAACGACGAAGAGGAGATTGAGCTTGGAAGCGAGAGAATCAAGGATGACACCAACGGATTTTAGCATCAGAGTGAGGTAGGTTATCTATCCTCCTTTGTGTTTTCTGGTATAAGTTAGGAAATTTTGCACATATTTGTCTAGTTTTGTTGCTAGATCCTCCCATAGGACTAGAGGGATCATTTCTGTCCATAGAAAGGATTTCTTGCATCAACAAAATGGCGACTCCGTTGGGGAGCTTATAGCCCTTCAAACCTCCTTTCTAAGTTTGGTTTTTTTTATTAGTTTGTCCAACCTCCTAGTGATCTGTAATTTAGGTTCACTATGGGTCTTCATTTTGAGTAATATGTCCTTTAGAGTGTAAAGTCTGGATTTGTCTTTGAATTTCTTTTTATTTTCCTAAGTCTTTCTTGCCCAATGCATTTTTTTCCTTTACAGTAGCGTTGAAAGCCCTGTCAACATAGGTTTTAGCTGTTACAGTCACGCTGATCCATAAAACTTGAGGAATTTTAGGGTTTCTACCTAAAGGTCTAGTGTGTCTTGATCTCTGAAGTGTCCTCATGCTTTGTGTGATTTGAATTTTCCATCATTTTGTTTGATTTCTTATTGGTTTGCAAAATTCCATCCCATTGTTTGAAGTAGTGAAAGTGAATCTTGATTGAGTCTTTAGGTCTTTAGGTCTTTAGGTCAATTGGATTCACTGCTTGCTTCTTGCGCGTGTGGAAGGAATATTGATTTTTTGTTGATTAAAGCATTATTAGTTCTTTTGGAAATCATAAAAGAAACCACATTTGCATTTGCTTAGCTTTCATCTCAAAGTTTACTTTTCGAATTGCATTAGATTACTTTGCATTGAAAAGTCATTTTGAAGATTATCATTGAGCATATATTACATTGCTTAGTGTTGAAAGTTGAAAAGAAGTGCATTCTCATTCATTGAAAAAGAAAAGTGAACAATTCATGTAGCTGCATGTTAGTGAATCAAATTTCATTTTACTTTTGGTGGGTGCATTGGAATAGTGAAAGTGAAAGATCTAGTTAGGAAGCTTTGTTTTCTGCATACTTGGTTATTGTATCAATGCTTGAACTTCTTCCCTATGTTAGATAGTTTTCACTAAAATGAAAAGAATATTTTTTTCATACTAGTTGCATTATAGGTGTGTTTAGGTGACATTGATCTTTGAGCCTTAAAACCAAAACTTAATTCAAGATCAACTTTAAAATTTACCTCAATTAACCTAAGGAGCATTTGGAACATTAATGAAAACATTTAGAGGTCTAGGCTAGAGATGTGTTCTGGCTTTGTTAAACGTAGGAGTTGTCATTGTTTGCCAACATTGCATTCCAAGGGTGAAATCCCATTCCATGTACGAAAGTGTATAGGACCGTTCTCCAGCACTTTCGGGTATATTGGAGGCACTCCATGCATGGTAAGTATATGGGAACACTCTCAACGAATGGTTACACATTAGACAACACTACTACATAATGCACTCCCACGTATCGTCGCGTATATTTTGGTAGTTCCCTATAGGTTGTTATCCATCCATAGGTAACTGAGTCTTCCACCTTGAATATCGTGATATACCGAAAAGAGCATTCAGGGAGATTGGCTGCCATACATTAAGTCCTTAGTTTGCCAAGGTGTATATTGCATTTCACGGTTGTTGGTAAACCTTTATGCCTAGTTACCCTTTTTTATTGATTTTTTGTTAGGTTCTAAAATTAATTGACCGCAAAAAAACATATTTCCTATGGAAATACTCCTTAGTAGATCTTAGGTTGAGACTAATGGCAACAGTTCCTGGGTCCACCAATCAAGGAAACCCCTCTGACAGGAATCTTGGTCCTTTTCCTTCTTTTAGAAATGTTGGTGATCCTTATATGCCAACATTGTCCCTTCCCGGATTTACCATTGATTTTCCAGTTTGTTATTTTTGATCCCTATGATTCCGAATGTCCAAAGTGCTTGTCAACCAGGTTCTCCTCCACTTGAAAAATATCAACCTCCAGTTGATCCTAAAGTTGACTCTTTTCCTTCTTCGCCTGTTTACACTTCTTCCTCTTCATTTGGTGAAAGCTTGCAAGCGAGTAACAAGGTGGATAAGATGAAGAAGAATAGAAAGATTAAGAAGAAGAAAAATAAGCAAGGGGGCAACCAATAAACCATTGTTATAGATGCAACTAATGTGGAGAAACCTTCCAATTGGCCCCGCAAAGTTAAATTCCCTTGCATGCTTTGTAAGGGTGACCACCTTCTTAGAGATTGTCCTGGTATTCCCAAGGTATTAGAAGTGTGGTCTACATGCTCACATTGACCTTTGTCATTAGCCTCTTGAGATCATGTTAGTGAGAAACCCTCATCTAGTGATACTAAGGTCCATGGGAAAAAGGATAAAGTCAAATTTCCCTGTAATTTATGTGAATGGAATCATCCTATTCACCTTTGTCCTTATATGGATGAATCTTCAAAAGTGTTGGACAAACTTCAAACTTATCATCCTCGTCTTCTGACTGGTTATTAAAAGCTTTCCCCTTATCCTCCACTGGTTGACCAAGTGATTGATCAGAATTCATCTCTAGTAAATCCCACTCTCTCTGAAAGTGAATCCCATGGGTTTATTCCTGACCAACCGTTGGTTGTGAAAACGGTTGACTGGATTCCAACTTTATTTAATTGTACCTTTCCCATAGAGAGTGAAATTCATACTGCTCAGGTTCTCCTTATTTCTTCATATTCAAATTAATTAGGGGGAAGTCCTCCCATTCCCATGGTATTGGAGGGAAATCCTCTCGTTCCCATAATGCAAGGGGGTAGTTCACCCATTCCCATGGCACCCCCTCCAAGTAGTATGGTCACTTCCTTTGATTGGAGTCGACTAGCAGGATATCGTATTCCTTCTTACATGCCTTTTCAGAGCACAGTACAAGCCTATAATATAACCGTACCTAGCACCATTGCAGATGAAGGCGCATATGTTAGTATTATCTCTTCAACTACTTGAAAAGCTTTAGGTTCTCCACAACTTGTGCCCGTTACCCATAATCTGTTGGATTTTAACAAAGGAACTAGTCAACTGTTAGGGATCCTTCCTAAGTTGCCTATTACTTTGGGAGGAAATATCTTCTGTAACGATGTGATGGTTGTCCAATTTCCTTTGGAATTTCATTTACTCCTCAGCCGTGACTATGTGTATGTTATGGGAGCTCTTGTCTCTTGTCTCTTTTGTGTCATATGTTTCCCACATGAAGGAAGAATTGTGGCCATCAATAACCTTTCGTTCATTGGTCCTAATTTAACTCTCAATCAACCATCTTCCCTAAATGGTCCTTATACGCAAGTGGTATCTCCCCCGCCACATGTTAATTATGTGGCCACCTATTCCATGTCGCATCTACTGATGATCTATTCAGTGATATAGTGCATCATGTACTAGGGGCATTGGATCCAAATATTTCCATTAGATCCCTTGACATGTGCCTCTTCCAGAGTGTTGTTCTCCCATCTAATGAGAACCTCTTGGAAGAAATGGCCTCTTATGGTTCATAATCAAGTTTTTCGAAGAAGAGTTCTTTTTATTGTGTTAAGGTCCTTCAAAAATAAATCAAGGTTTTCGGAGCAGAGTTCTTTTTCTTGTGTCAAGCTCCAAAAAAAATGAATCAAGGTTTTCGGAGCAGAGTTCTTTTTCTTGTGTCAAGCACCTTAAAGAATGAATCAAGGTTTTCGAAGCATGGTTCCTTTTCTTATGTTAATATCCTTAAAAAATTAATCAAGGTGTTGGAGCATAGTTCCTTTTTTTGTGTCAAGCTCCTTAAAAAATGAATCAAGGTTCCCAGAGCAAAGTTCCCTTACTTGTGTCGAGCTCCTTAAAAAATGAATCAAAGTTCTCGGAGCAGAGTTCCTTTACTTGTGTCGAGCTCCTTAAACAATGAATCAAGGTTCTTGGAGCACAGTTCCTTTTCTTGTGTCAAACTCGTTAAAAAATGAAACAAGCTCTTATGAGGATAATTATTTTACTATGTCAACCTCATAAAAAAATGAAATAGGTTCCTATGAGCATAGTTATTTTCATGTGTCAATCTCATTAAAAAATGAAACAAATCCCCTTTCAATTCGAGTCTTTTATTATATCTCATAAATTCCAGTCGAGTCTTTCACTTGATCTTGTAAATGAACCTCCATTCCATCCACCTATTAGTCACCTATAGTCTTCTTAGGTGAATGAAATGAATCTTGGGGGGAATGTACCTCGAATTGAGTCATTGGGGGCATGCAAACTTATCTCAAGCATAGTTTTTCTTTTTTTCAATCTTGTGTAAAAATGAAACTAATCTCAAGCATAGTTTTTCTTCGTTTCAAGCTTGTGTAAAAATGAAACCAAATTCAAGCATAGTTTCCCATGTTTCAAGCTTGTATAAAAATGAAACCAATCCAAGCATAGTTTTTCTTTGTTTCAAGCTTGTGTAAAAATAAAAACAATCTCATGCATAGTTTGGCTTCGTTTAAATCTTGTATAAAAATGAAACCATTCCCACTTTACCTCTCATGATTGCCATTTTTATTAGCCTATTTCTGCCAAATGAACCTTGATTTTTTCATTCCATCGTCACCATCTCTTTGGTCGATTATACGCTTTCACTTGGTTGTTTTACCTTTTCCTAGGGAACATCTTAGATAAGTGGTCTTATTAGCCATACTCTTGATCTTTACATGTTTTAAGGAATTCCATTATCATTGGAACCAGTTGCTATCCTTTTATACCACTCGTTCCTCCAGGAGTAGTCATCTTTTAGCTCTTTTTAGACTCCCAAAATATGAAAATATTGTCGAGCACTTGTCTTTTAAAACTCGTTAAAGTAAATGAAAATATGTCTACTTAGTATAAGTTTAACCATTTTCCTGACTTAGATAGACTAGCTACGAAAAAGGAATACCTTAGTCACACATGGCTAAGAGGTTCTCTTGAATATTGTTTTCTACCTTTTCGGATTCGAGAGACTATCTACAAAAAGGGACCTTTGAGTTTCCTTTTTACCTCTTTTTCAAACTCTCTAAACATGAAAAAGATGTCGAGGTACCCATCCGTTGGGGTCATAAAACTAAAACGATGAAGGACTTTTCACCATGATGAGACCAAGCTACTCCTTCCTAGGGCTCGTTAAAAATGATAGGATGGATTCGTTTGAAGGGTGAACTTATATGACAAGCATATGGTATCCTCTTCAATCTTGAGATTAAAAATAAAGAGGTACTCGCTAAAAATAATGGAGAAAAAAGGAAATAAAATATATCTTGTAATTTGTATGAAAGGCAGTATGTCGCTCTTGAAGATGACATATATGTATCTCGTGTCAAGTTTGGGGTATCCTCACTTTGTCACTTGTCTTACTGGGTTTGGGAAATCCATTTGCCTCTCATTTGATTATATTCTATTGTCATCATGACCTCTGATCCTATTTTGAGTCAAATGCTACCAAATTCCAGAGTCATGTCACTTATATGTTCAAGAGAAGTCCCATCTGCAAATTCAAACCACTTATACCATGCTTGGCTTTTCTGCAACAATCCTGAATCATTCTTGCTAACTTAGCAAAATACTATGTTTCATGTCGATGATGTGGGAAATGTTATGGCCCTCCTTCGACAGATCACCTCCTATCGACTCCAACTCATTGTCCAAGAAGATGATCTAGAAACCCCCTTTCAATACATTGGATCTTGCATGCCTCAATGGAAGCTTCTTCACATTTCACGAGAGGTTCACATCATTGGCCTTCAATCGAATGATTCTGCGAGTGTTCAAATTCAAATTCTTTGTTCACACTCGTGGATTGTGTTGTTGTACCTTGAGAACCATTGTCATTATTGTTGGTTTCTCTCGTGCCTATTAATGGTTTACATCAATGACTGGTAATCAGGTGGTTTCTACCATGTTCGACTCTGACACATCGATTCACATGGTGGGATTCATACTTTGGTTGGGTCGAGACAGATATGAAGACCCTACGTTTCATTTGATAAATCTAGGTTGTGTGGAGTTATTACATATTCATGATTGTACATATGATCCCTTCTATTTGGATGGTTGTGTCCATGCCATGGATCCATACACATGATCCCTCCTATTCGGATGGTTGCGTCCATACCATGGATTCATGTATTGTTAGATGCCTACTCAGAGATGTATTATTAGGTATACTTGCACTAGAGATGTCAAATATCTTGTATCGTGTTTGATTTGCAGGTATCCTGATGGTGTTTCTCTAAGTCCTTTCCTTGAATTGTAAAGCATTTCAACCATAACTTTATGTTCTGCCTTCATGCTTTAGGGGGAATATGTTATATAGTATTTTGTCACACTCCCCATCTCGTATCCTAAAGTGTCAAAATGTCGAAATATGTCAGTGTATTCACCATGAAACATGTTCAGAAGCATCCCTAAAAAAAGAAAAAAACTTGCCTTGAAAGAACTCTGAAGAAACTTATAAAAAAACCTTGTTTTTAGGATCAACGCTTTTTCATCACTAGTGACCTATGCTGGTACCTTGTTGTGCTATATTGTACTAGCATTGCCAGCGTAGATTTTCTCAGGAAAACCTGCGTTGATCCTCTTCAGGTAGTTTTTCCTAAAGTGGAGGAGAAGCTTCTCTTACTAGAAGTCTCGAAAACGACGAGCTGGTTACAAGTGAACGAGGATTGGAACAAGACCTCCCATTATTGGTCCTTGATCCTACTTTCATAGATATTTCTCTTGATATGTGGAACTTTCCCTCCTTTTATGGATCCTCAACTCCCTCTCCTTCGCTATAAATGAAATCCCTATTATCCACAACTGGTTGTCTATTGCTTGGTTGCCTTCCTAGTGTTGAACTATGCCCAAATGTTGCCCATTTTACTAAGGAGAAAAGAGTGCTTGAAGGTTTATGCTAGGACTTGGAAACTCACCTAAATGAGTCTTCCAACATCAAGGCTTAATTGGTTGTAATTCATTCCTTTACCATCTATTAATAATACATTATGTGTTTTCTTTCCATAAATGTGTCAATCATTGCTCATTTAGTATAATACTCCTTGATCTTTTATATGGTTTATATTGGAATGGATTTTTCTATGTGTTTGTTGTCTCCACATGATTTTCCTTGCAGGTATTCATCCCTAATGACGAAGAGGAGATTGAGCTTGGAAGCGAGAGAATCAAGGAAGTCACCAACGGATTTTAGCATCATAGTGAGGTAGGTCATCTATCCTCCTTTGTGTTTTCTCGTATAATCTAGGAAAGTTTGCACATATTTGTCTAGTTTGTTGCTAGATCCTCCCATAGGACTAGAGGGCTGTCCGCAAAAAGGATTTCCTGCATCAACATGACAGGGTGTTCAAACT
This sequence comes from Pinus taeda, assembly GCA_000404065.3. NCBI lineage: Eukaryota > Viridiplantae > Streptophyta > Pinopsida > Pinales > Pinaceae > Pinus > Pinus taeda. The sequence goes on from APFE030387818.1 coordinate 67,524, forward strand.
ATTAGAGGAGAAACAATTATATTAAAAAACTTCCAAATGTTTCTTGGAGTACTAGAAGTGGAATATCTGGGTTATATTGTATCTCATGAGGGTGTTAAGGTAGACCCTAAAAAAATTAAATCCTTTAAGGAATGGACAAACCCCACAACCATAAAGCATATTCAAGTATTTCTAGGGTTAACGGGGTATTATCACAAGTTTGTTAAGAATTATGGGAGAATAACAACACCTTTAATAACATTATTGAAGAAAGATGCATTTTCTTGGACTCCAAAAGAAACTAAGGCCTTTGAACATCTTAAAGAGGGAATGTTCCAAGCACCGATCTTAGCTACGCCAGACTTCACAAAACCTTTATTATGTAATGTGATGCCTCATGAAATGGAATTGGTGTTGTTTTAATGCAAGAAGGAAGACCCATTTCCTTTAAAAGTCATCCAATTAAAGGAAAGTATTTACACAAACGTATTTATGAGAAGGAAATGTTGGCAATACTACATGCAATAAAGCAATGGCGACCTTACCTAATGGGAAGACACTTCAAGGTAAAAACAAATCATGATAGTCTTAAGTACTTTTTTGGAACAAAGATTATCTTCAAAAGAGCAACAAAAGTGGTCACGAAGATGTTGAGTTATGACTTTGAAACCATCTACAAAAAAGGGAAGAAAAATGTTGTTGCACATGTACTTTCAAGAAAGGATGAGGATGTGGAAGGATTTATTTGTGCCATTTCTATTATCCAACCAGATTGGATAACTGAAGCAAGGGATGAATGGAAGAATGATGAAGAAGTGTAGACGCTCATTCAAAATTTTCAGCAAGATCCTAGTATATTTGATATATTTAGCTGGAGAAATTGATTCATTATGGTATAAATATTGCTTATATATTTGTGATAATTCCCAACTAAAACAAAAGATTCTTTTGGAATTACACACATTTCCCTTAGGAGGGCACTCAGGATTTTTAAAAACTTACCCTAGGGTCAAGAAGGAATTTTTTGGGAGGGCCTTAAATTTAATATTCAAAAGTTTATGGTGGATGTTTGGTTTGCCAACAAAATAAAGTTCAGACAATTAAGACCTCGGGTATATTACAACCTTTAGCCATTCCAAGTCAACGTTAGGAGGAGGTTTCAATGGAGTTTATCACAGGTTTACCTAAGTCCAAAGGAAAGAGTGTCATCACGGTGGTAGTTGATAGACTTACCAAGTATGCACTAATTTGTGCATTATCTCATCCATTTAAAGTCAGTATAGTTACTACTGCATTTGTGGAAAAAATTCAAAAGCTACATGGAAGCCCTAAGATTATTGTAAGCAACAGGGATCCCATTCTCACTACAAACTTTTGGATGGAATTGTTTTCTTATCTTGGTACTCAATTAGCTCATAACTCATCTTATCATCCTCAATTTGATGGGAAAAATGAGATAGTGAACAAATGTTTGGAAGGATATATTCGTTGCTTTGTATATGATAAACAAACACAATGGGTCAAGTGGTTATCTTTGGCTGAATGGTGATATAACACTTCCTTCCTTACTGCATCAAAAATGACACCCTTTATGGCACTTTATGGATATCATCCACCATCCATCGCATCACATTTAAGAGAAAATTCTAAGGTTCAAGCAGTGGAATATCACATCAAGCATCAACAACAAGTTCTCAAACTCTTAATGGATAACCTCACTTTAGCACATAATCGAATGAAACAACGGGTAGATCAACATCGCAATGAAATAAGTTTGGATGTAAGCGACTGTGAATTTTTCCAGCGACAACCATATAAACAAATGTTCCTCAAGATAGCTAAGAAGGATAATAAATTATCACTAAATTATTATGGTCCTTACAAGGTGTTGCAAAATATTGGTACTATGGCATACAAATACATATTGAATTGTGTTACGATGAAGCTATGAGGAATTTTTATCATGAATAAACAATGAGAAACCCTAAAGATCCAAAACCCCAACCCTAGGATATGAAGCACCAAAGGTTTATGGGCCTCAATGGGGTAAGTTGGAACACCAACTTCATGGGGTCGTAACCTTGGCATACGATCTTCATTTGGCGTGTACTATAACTTGTTAAAATATTTTGTCTAAGGAAACAAAAAAATTGAATGCAAACGTGAGCCAAAAACTCATGTTTTCCCATTTCCCCAAAAATGTCATTTAGGGCCTAAAAATGGCCCTGAAAGTCTCAGAGCCAAAAATTAAAAAAAATTGTCGAAATAGGAAACTATGCTGAAAAATAGGAAACATATATCAAAATATGTTGTGAGCCAAGTGGAATAGGTGGGTGGGCACCAATATACCCCTGGATCAGTCCTCCCTCCTTGGGAAGTAATGTTCCCCATTACATTAAGTACCCCCATGAGACAGGGAAACTTCTATTGAACTTGGTCCTTGGTGAGCCACCTGTCTTGGTGTAGGAGTTGGCATGCTTTGACAACCTGATATAGTTGGATCCTCTGTTGGCGAGTGTTCTTAATTTATGTGTCCATGATCTGATCATTTTGGCCTATTTAATGCAATTTGAGTTGAGATTTGTTGGTGTCAGTTGCTCGGCAATGTATTATGTGTCCAACAATGGTGGAAAGTATGGCCGAAGGTGCATGCCAAGGAATGGGGGGCTATTTAGCTCGACATAATTGTTACCCATAGCCTTTGTGATGGTGTTTGATCCATGTCAGAGTGGTTAAAGCTTCTGATGATGTCTTTTAAGGCTTTTCTTTTACAAATGCAACCAAACCTTGTCACCCACTTGAAACTTATGTGGCACCCAGTGATGATCATGATATTATTTATACTTCGTATTGGCCTTGTGCAAGGTATCATAAACCTACTGGTGGATGTGCTTAATGCATTCATCAAAATTGGTGGCTTTGTCGGCTTCATATTGAACATATGTAAATTTTTCCTAGGTAGAGGCAAGGGGAAACACGAGATTGATGGGACACTATGGTTAAAATCCTAGGGCCATCTGGAAGGGGCTATGTCTAGTTAATCTATGGAGAGATTTGTTGTAGTTGTGTTGGACATAGAGGAGACTCTCATCCCATGTTTTTGGATTCTTCAAGTTGTACATCCACAATATGTTCACGATCATCATGTTGACAACCTCTATTTGACCATCACTATGAGGGTGGAAGGCAGTGGACTTGGTGAGCTTGGTGTCTGATAGTGACCAAAAGATCAACCAAAATTCACTTAATAATTTTATATCATGATCTAATATGATGGTTTACAGAAACCCAAAAGTTACCCACACCCGTTCGAAGAAGATCTTGGCAATGGCTTTTGTTGTGATACTCTTCTTGCAGGCAGCTAGAATGGCCATCTTAGAAAATCTATCAATGACCACAAATACATAGTAATTGCCATGCTTAGTAGATATAAGGCCATACATAGAGTCCATCAAGATCAATTCCCAAGGTTGGTTAGGAATAGGTAGAGGGGCGTATAGACCTTACTTCTTAATGGTTGGTTTGGTGATGACGTAGGTAGAGAAAGATATGATAAATCTTCCAACATCCTACCATAGTTTTGGCCAATAAAAATAGTTTTATAATATTGTTGTTGTCTTATCCACACTAAAGTGTCCTACGACCCGACAATAATGCATCCCCCAAATCATCTTGGCACGCTCGCTTGAAGGAATATAAAGGTGTCCCAGATAGCACAACATTCCATCCTGAAGGTGGAAGTCTAGAACTAATTTTCCAGTCACCAACACCTTGTCGGTGGCAGCAAATTATGATTCATTGTCATATAGTTGCGGCCATCCATAGGTCTCTCATGCCCACACGAGTTGAGAATTATGCTTAGTGCCATAATCGGGTACCGGATGAGGTATTTTGCGACGTGATTGATGCTACCTTTCTTGTATTTAATGTTCAAATATAATTGTTGTAGATGTGTGGACCATATATGATGGAAATCGTTTTGCAACTTCTCTTGTTTTTGCATAAATTGAAGAGGTCAGTGATATGTGTGGATGATCGTCTCCTTCCCCCTAATATAATGTTTTCATTATCGGTAGGCTTGCATAATATAATACATTTCCTTATCATAGGTGGGGTGCCTTCAAACAATATCAGAGAATTTCTCACTATGATAGGCCACTCAATGCCCTTGCTAAGTGAGGACTACACTAATAACATAGTTGAAGGCATATATAGCAATCTCAAATGGCTATTGCAAATTTGTCAAGGTGAGGATTGGTGCACAGGAAAGGCAATATTTTAGTTCATGAATACCTTATGTTGTGCCTCAAACCAAAAAAACTTTGGTTTTGCTCTGCCCTCGGTAACTTGACTTAAGGCCCAAGTGCTATGAGAGAACCCCAACACGAATCTTCGATATAAATTAGCAAGGTCCAAGAATATGTGAAGCTCTATTAGACTCATGAGGGCCAGTTAATCCTGAATGGTTTGGATCTTAGTTGGATCCACATGCACACCTTGATCATGAATTATGTAGCCCAGATATTAGACCTAGTCCATGCCAAAGGAGAATTTCTCGAGGTTGGAACATAACATGTATTGTCATAAGGTTTGGAGGACCTATCAACTATGTTACACGTGCTTTGCCTAACCCTTGATGAAGATGAGAATATCATCCAGATATACAACCACGAATGAGTTGTTGAAAGGTCCCAAAACATCATCAATTATCCTTATAAAAGTTGTGGGGGAATTTGTCAAAATAAAGGGCATTACCAACCACTCAAAGAGACCCTTCTTAGACTTAAAGGTGGTCTTCCATACATATGTGGACTCTATTGGAACTTGGTGATAACTGAACTTCAAATCAATCTTTCTAAATCACTTAGCCCCCTTGAGCTGGTTAAAAAGGTTATCAATCCATGGAATCAAGTATCTGTTCCTAACTACGATTTTGTTCAGTGCTCGATAACCAATTCAGAGAGTCCAGGTGTGATACCTCTTGCCTTGAAATTTTTGTAATTAAAATGTGCATAGGTGAATTTTTGGTTAAAGTATGTCGCTTTGAAAGACAATTGAACATCTAGTTATTAGTAATTATAACTATTAGTAACTGATTATAAATTTGCAATTATTATGTTTTGTTTTTGTAAATAAAGAAACCTGGAAAATTGATTGTTAAATAAAAATGGATGAAAGAGAAAAATTTTGCAATTTATTGTGGAAGTGTTATTACCCACTAGTAAGACCTAAGCATCTAATATTAATTATTAGATTTAATTGAGGAATTATGATATGAGCCAATTAAATATTTCCTAGAAGATAGGGACCTATCCTCAAGTGTGGGAAACAAGATCTCATTAATGAGAATATAACTACCTGTCAGTTGTTGGTGAGGTGGAGGCAATTAATAACCACCAAAAGAGTGGTAGATGGGTTGGGATAAAAAAACAAATTTCCTGTTTGCTTTTGTCTCATTATGAGAGCATAAAGAGACTAAAGAGAAGTAAGGAAGAAAGATAGAAAGAAGTTGCAAGCCTAGTATGATCGAGGGGACATTTGCTATTTGTAGTTTCAAGTTTTGTAGGAGGCAAGTACTTGATGACTAATTTTCCAAAAAAAAGAAAAGTGCCTCATAATGGTATATCTAACTGTAAATTTATTTGTTTGAAAAGAAAGATTTGACGACTAATTTTCCAGAAAAAAGAACAGTGCCTCATAATGGTATATCTAACTGTAAATTTATTTGTTTGAAAATAAAGATGAATTGTTTATGTGTTATGATTGGTTTTATGCCGATAAAAAGAAAAATGGAAATTGTTGTTTTCATATATTAGATTTATTATGCTTTTTTAGTAGTTTTATGTATTGTTAGCAAATATGGTATGATAGAAGTTAAATATATTGTTTCCATTGAAAACAAAAAAGATAGGATTAAAACAAATAATGCTTTAGAGTTGTAAAGCAACCATTTACAAGGAGAAAAAGTTATTCATGATAGCAAAGAAAAACTATAAATGATGTTTAGTCACTAACATGAAACTAGGTATTGTAGACACCGACATAGGCATATATGTTTCAATAAGCATAGCTTTATATGATACAAATACTAAACATGTAAGAAAAAAATTCTCTTGTTAATATATGTCGACTCCCCCTCTCTCTATATATAGAGAGAGTGTCGACATATATAAATGACTCTCTCTATCTCTATGTCTCTCTGTCATTTATATATGCTAACTCTCTCTCTCTATATATAGAGAGAGAGATTTATCAGACCGAGTCAAATTTATTACAAAATGAAACCTTAAACACCAGTAACATTCAAAAACCAATGAAGGTCAGCGGAGGTGGATGGTTGGTAAAGTCGGACTCGTAAAGATGGTCAGGTCTTGTGCTCAAACCTGAGCGAGGGCGTTGACTAGTCGTGGGTCTTACTTGTTTCCTGGGCCAAGCCCGCTCACATTTTTTGCTGCCGCGCGCTCTATAGCCCTCGGCTCTGAACCCTGAGGCCCGCTCTTTGCGCGACCTGCAAGCAGCGAGCCCGCCCGCTCTTTGCCGATCCGACCCCTACGGAATTTTGCATGCTGCGGTTGGGTTGTTTCATGGATCGATCTGCTGGATTTTGACAGTCCCGCTCCTGGGGATTGAATCTATGGAGGTGATGGGCTCTCCTCAGGCGGCTCCCCTGTCTCCTCCACTGATTTTGCCTACTGAGGCCTTCTCCCAGCTCTTGGCTGGCCTCGCTAAGAAGAAAATGGCTGAAGCTGCGAAGTTTGTTAAAAAACTGGATGATATTCCGGTGATCTCTCTTCCTCTAGAAACCTTGATCCAAGTTGCTCTGTCGTTAGCTGAACGGGCTCTCATCGGCCAGTTCACTGGGCTATGGCCGTCTCCAAAATCCACCGAGAGCTGGGTCATCAGAAACTGGGCGCCACTAATCAAAGAAAATGTCACCTCATACTTTCTGGGGAGAGGATACTTCCTCTTCGAATTCAGATCAAAGGAAGACAAAGACCTGATCTTCCAAAACAACCCCTACTTCATGGGCCCTCAGGGTTTGTATCTGAACAATTGGACCCCGGACTTCGATCTGACAGTAGATGTGCCCAAAGCAGTCCCGGTGTGGGTCAGACTTCCAAATCTTCCAGTACATTGTTGGAATTGGGACTCACTGAGACACATTGGAAATGCCCTGGGGAAATTCATAGACCGAGCAAATAATAAAGATCAATATGACTGTGCCAGGATCTGTGTAGAGGTTGATCTGGAGGTGGGACTACCAGAGGCCATCACAATAAAGGTCGGACGCATTTACAAAAAATGGATTATGAGGAGCTGCCCTTCAAATGTCGGAAATGCCATGTTTATGGACATTTTGCTAGAGATTGCCCGACCATCAATGAGGTTGTGTAGGGGAAGGAGGGCGGATGGAACTAAGTCAAGCGATCCAAATTGCATCTTAAGAATCAGAAACCAGGAGGCCCTAATGGAAAAGGGCCTCATCAGACCACTTCCCACCAGATCCTGACCAAGACTGCACCAGAAAACAAGTTCAACCCTCTGAGCTCGCAAACGGAAGGCACCCAGGAGGTCGAGGTACAAAAGGAGACAAAAATGACTCAGGAGACTGAGGTCCATAAAACAGCTCCTTCAGGCAAAGGTACCCCCTCAGCCTCCCCCAAAGGAGCCAATACTAAAGACCCCAAAGGTAAGATTTTAGAAGAGGAGGAAGAAGAACAGGAATCTAAAGAATCAGAAGAGGAAGGGGAAATAGGAGACTCCCAAACCTCAGTAAGAAGATCTACAAGAGGCCGGAAAACTGACAGGGAAAAAGGGAGCAGGAGACCTACAAAGAAAAACTTCAGGGCAGCCAACTAACCTTTGAAAAACTGCTAGCTCCAAAGTCAAAGATGTCGAAAAATCAGACCCAAGGCTCCAAGGGAGCCCACCAGAAACACAAATAATGAATATCATCTCCTGGAACTGTAGAGGTATGGGGAGCAAAGCTAAGGAAGAAGCCATCAGAAGCTTAATCAGAACAGAGACTCCAGACATACTTCTCGTCCAGGAGACATAGTTGGAAGACAAAGTCTTCCTCCAAACAAGAAAGAAACTCTAGTTCAAAAGTGAAGCAAGAGCAATCTCTACCCGGGGAGCCTCGGGAGGAATTGGCACTTTATGGAACATTAGCAAATTTGCAGTCCTATTTGAGGCTAGAAATACCCACTGATTGCTGCTGAAAATGAAGAATCTTGACACTAAGGAAATTTTTTGTCTTTTTAATGTTTACTCCCTTGTCAATGTCGGGGAAAAAAGGGCTTTTGGGATTCCATAAGGCAACAAGCAGATTTGACAAACATGGAAAATATAATTATCGTCGGAGACCTCAATCTCACTCTCCATTCATCCAAAAAAAGGGGAGGCAGTGTTGGGTCCCTATAATACTAGTGATTACCCCATTACTATTGTAGTTGTACCCCTTATAATATTGTTGTGCCCCTATTGTCCCCATATTGTTATTACTGTGCCCCATAGAATCCCCTCTATTGTTATTTTTGCGGCTTTATATTATTATTGTTAGGTCGGCTGGGTTATATTGGGACTCCTTAGACTCCTATTTATAGAAAGGAGGTTTTGTCATTTGTATCATCCAAGAATTGTTCATTTATGTAATGTAAAGGAGGTTTCCCCCTCGAAGAGGCTGAATTCTAAGGCGTTGATCTATCTTTTCTATCTTTCCTGAAGCTGGTTTCATTACATTTGGTATCAGAACTTTGGATTCTAGGATTTCGCTACTCCAAACAGGTCATCGTGGCATTTTCGCTATAACTTTTTTTTCTGCCATGTTTCATAAGCTAAAAAAAAAACCCATTTGAGAAGAAATCGCGCTGAATCTAGGGTCCGAATTTTAGAACTCTTTGTGCTATATTTGCGGAGATATGATCTGAGGAAGTTTGTCTTCTTGCAGACTCCTGAATTACATTCCAAACAGGTGACCTGGGGAAAATCGTCATAACTTTCTTGCTGAGCATCAGATTGAAATTTCGTAAGAAGGTGCAGAAAGAGGACGGATTGTAGTTTGTTGTATGTATTTTTTTAGAGCCAAAGGTTGAAACAGTGACTCGTGGTACTCATACAAGTTCGCTCTACTGAACTAGTCTATAAGCAGGTCACTGTGGGAGATTTTACATAACTCTTCATTGGAGAATCCAATTTGGATCAGACTGGTGGCATTGGAAAGAGGACACCTAGGGCTACTACAAGTTATAGTTTCAAAACTAGATGATCCTAAAGTACAGAGATACATCAGAGGCAATATCGAGCTCCTACAAAGTGAAAAAAGGTGTGTAGATTCTTTCAAATTTTTGCTTAAGATTGGTTTGAAAATTTATTTTGAAGGAATTCAAAGGTCATAGTAGAGAATTATTTTCGGTAACTGATGGCCCGAGGAAAGAAAATGCAAACACCTAGTAAGGAACCTGAAATCTCTAGCATGACTCATGAAGAAGAGGAAGAAATGCTACATGATATATCAAAATTACAAGAACAAGTGCAACAAATGTCACACTCACAAAAGCTAACTGAAGCTAAGATAAATGGCGTGGAATATAGGATAAATTGCATGGAATCTAAGATAAAGGGCATGGAAGCTAAGATGGATGATTTGAAGATAGATTTGAAGACAGAGTTGAATACAGACATGGAAGATTTGAAGGCAGATTTGATAAATTTTCTTCAAGAAATACTTACTAATGGTGAAACGGGAATAAAGGAAACTCGTGATGAAAAAAAAGGAAATGTTAATCATGATTTCATAGACTCTAATGTTGGATCTAAGGCACACCATATTCCAAAAATAGATATGAGGAAGTTTGATGGCAAGGATCCTGCAACATGGATATTACAGATGGAGCAATTTTTCGATTTCAATAATGTGCAAAACACACAAAAGGTACGTATTGCAACTTTATATTTGGAACCAAATCAGTTTGTATCGTATCAATGGCTTTGCTCTCGTAAAAAAATTATCACTTCGGAAATTTTCACGAAAGAATTGACAGCATATTATGAGGATACAAAAAGAAACACTTTTTTTAGCCAAATGATAAGTCTCAAATAAAAGGGTTCAATAATGGAGCACATTGAGGAGTTCCAAAAATTG
>APFE030387818.1:88705-121319 GCA_000404065.3 Pinus taeda
TGCCCCATAAAATCCCTCTATTGTTATTTTTTGTGGCTTTATATTATTATGGTTAGGTTGCTGGGTTATATTGTTGACTCCTTAGACTCCTATATATAGAAAGGAGGTTTTTTCATTTGTATCATCCAAGAATTGTTCATTTATGTAATGTAAAGGAGGTTGCCCCCTCGAAGAGGCTGAATTCTAAGGCATTGATCTATCTTTTCTATCTTTCTTGAAGCTGGTTTCATAATAGGCAGCATAGTACGTGATCAAGCAAGGGAATGGGTGGAGGAAATTTTGCAGGACTGGGACATGCTAGATATCAAGCCCTCTTTCGGTAAGTACTCTTGGTCTAATAAAAGAATGGGCCCTAGTCATATTGCTGCTAGGCTAGATAGATTTTTTATTCAAATTTCCTTCTTGCTGCTAGGCCTTGAACCAAGAATGCATATTCTTGCTAATAGCATCTCGGATCATAAGCCCATAAAACTAGAGCTTCTAGCTCATCTTGATTTGGGGCCTATCCCCTTTAGATTTAGCCCGCTCTGGATAAAGGAGCCAAATTTCATGCAAATTGTCAATGATTGCTGGACTCAGCCTGTCAAAGGCTCACCTTTCTATATCTGGGAAGAAAAGCTTAGAAGGGTAAAAGGAGCTCTCAAAATATGGGTTAAAACTCTGTCCAATCCAGCTACAGAAAGAAAATCCATGAAAGCCTCGCTTGCCTCTCTCCAAAAGCGTATGGAGGATGATACAATCACTAAGGAGTTATTAGATCAGGAATCTCAACTACAACAGTGCTTCCACAAGGCTTGCTTAGCTGAAGAAGAATATTGGAGATTAAAATCCCACAATCTCTGGCTCAAAGCAGGGGATAGGAACACTGCATTTTTTCACAAACAAGCCCAGGCAAGGAAATGCTTCAACACTATCTCTGAGATTAAAGAGGATAATGACATTCATAAGGATTTTGAGTATATAAAGAAAGCAACCTTTTTACACTTTCAAAACTTGTATAGTGAGGACAAGGATCCGAATCGATATTCAGATCTGCTAGACGTTATACCTTTTGTAATCTCTTAGCGTACAAAGGAAACTCTTGAGACCAAAGTTACTAAAGATGAAGTGAAAAAAGCCCTCTTTGATATGGATCTGGATAAGGCCCCTGGGCCAGATGGCTTCTCTGCCAGATTTCTCCAAGCTTTCTGGCCTATTATAGAAAAGGATGTGCTCAAAATGGTGCAAAAGTCTCAGAACACTCAGAAAATAGGAGGCAACACAAATTCTGCTTTCTTAGCCCTTATACCCAAGGAAAAAGGCGCCAACATCTTCAGCAGATTTCGTCTGATTTCCCTATGTAACACTGGATACAAATTAATATCCAAATTAATTTCAAACAGATTGAAACTCATTCTACCCAAAATAATCCCTGAGAACCAAGGAGGCTTCATCCAAGGAAGGCAGATCGTGGACAACTTCATTCTCGTCCAAGAGGCAATTCATTCAAGTCTTCTCCGAAAAGAGCAAGGTATGGTAATTAAAATTGATTTAGCCAATGCATTTGATCAAGTAAATCATAGCTTTCTTTTAAATGTTATGAGCAAATTTGGTTTTGGAGAAAATTTCATTAAATGGATCCGGGCATGCATCTCGAAGCCATGGATCGCCCCTCTAGTTAATGGAAGAGCCACTGATTTTTCAAAGCTTTGAGAGGACTTAGACAGGGGTGTCCTTTATCCCCTTTGCTTTTTTTCATCCAAACCTCTATCCTCAGCTTCCTGTTAGACAAAAAGATGCAAGATCAAGACATCAATGGATTGTGTATTGCAAGAGGGGTAAAAAACATAAACCACGCCTTGTTTGCGGATGAAACTTTGTTACTGGGACCTGCCACTCTCTCCTCTGCATCAAAATTCAAAGCGGTATTGGATGAATTTAGTAAGGCCTTAGGCAGTGCTGTAAATAAGAGAAAATGCCACATCTACAGCTGGAATACTACGCCCAGGTTGCTATCTAACATTTCTAGATGCTTGGGCTTTGCAGCCTCTTCCTCCTGGTCATCTTTCAAATATTTGGGCCTACCTGTATATCATAAGAGACCTACAAGAAAAGACTGGCTCTCTCAACTGGAAAAATTTAAGTCAAAGATTCAAACCTGGGGCTACTCCTGGCTCAATACTGCTGGAAAATCAGTTTTAATTAAACCAATGCTTATCAGTCTCCCTTTATCCCAATTCACTGGGCTTCTTGCTCCGGCAACAATCATAAAAAAAATGGAAGAATACATTCGGAGGTTCTTCTGGAAGGGAGGAAAACAAAACAAAAATAAGATTCCTCTTATCAGTTGGGAAACCATTACCAAGCCACTGTGGGAGGGGGGCTTAAATTTTAAAAATCTCTGCCAGCAGAATGTGGCAATGGCAGCAAAGATCATATGGAAAATCATTGCACCCAATCCTAGCTGGGCTCAAGTGGCTCTCTGGAAAAAATATTTCAGAGGACCCCACACCAAATGTTTAGATAATGTCATTCAAAGGCCTAACTCGACATTCCTAAAGCTGTACGCTAAAGCTGCCCCTCTAATTACAACACACTCTTATTGGATCCCAGGAAATGGCAAAAAGGTCAGAATTTGGACTGACAAAATCATGAATAAAGATTCAATTGAAAACAGAGCATCAATTAACACGCTGCTTTGCTGGATGGATAGAGAGGGACTGCACACGCTGTGGGATATTTCTCTATGGAACAATGCTACTTGGGCAGGTTGGAAATGCATCAAGGTGCCAAATCAATTGACAAATGAATGGGCCACGTTACTTGAATGCTTGCATGGATTGGCGCCCACGCACATGAGGAAGAGAGACCTGAAAGGTTGGGGACCGAATATCAGAGGTTACACAGTCTCCCTGAGGTACGTCAAATTGAATGAGAGACCATATGTCCCCCCTAATCCAGCTCCATGGCGTGGTGTATGGCACACTCCTTCATGGCCCAAAATTGACTTCTTTGCCTGGCTTCTCTGCCACGATAAAATCTTAACTTATGAAATCTTACGGAGGAAAGGTTTCTACGGTCCCTCCATCTGATGAATTGACTCTGCAAGAAATTGGCTGAAGTTAAATACAATGGAGGGCTTAGAATCAATAAAGAAAATGCACAAAAATCCTATGATGGCCTCATCTACCCACTGATTAGAGTAGTAGCCAAGGAGGTATGAAACAACTGTGATAATCTGCTTGGCTCTCTTAGGGAAAATGGAGGAGGGATAAGGGGGATTTTTCTTTGGTAATGAAGCAACTTGTGTCAAGAAAATCTCAAGAGTTTGGGCCCTCTTGGCAAAGTCTAGTTTATGGTATAGTTCAACTAGTGCTTCATAGGAAAATGGGGTAGCATTCTCTACTATGGGGGCTTGCATCATCTGTTCTGTGGCCTGAGGAGTGATGGTAAACAAGATTTCTCCAGCAGGGGTAACGATGGCCCTTTGGCTTGGAAAATATGATGCATGACACTTTCTAACAAAATCTGGGGTACTGTGGGTACGAGGAAAAATATAATGAGGTAAGTTGGATTCCCACATCTGGATGTCATCAGACTTGTCAATGTATTTTTCCTCGAGCCATCAATAAATCTAGAAGAGGTTAAGTTCATAGAGTGTCTCATGGATTTTATAGTCTCTGTCAGCCATAGTAACGTGAGGAAGATCTATGGGAGGATAGGTAAGAGGATTGACAATTTCCTCTGGTCCTTTGTCTTTTGGAGGAATTTTGGCTAAGGCTAAGAACAAGAGCGAAAACGGACTGGAGGTTTGAATATGCAGACATGAGTCAGGGTTTGAAGATAAGAACATAACTAATAAGCTGGAAATGATCAAGTAGAGAGTGTCGCTGGCAGTTGAAAATGTCGGGATTGAGTCCAACAACCTGTAACAAATCAATAATAGTGACAGTAGATGGATTCAGTAACCTGTTCACAAGTGGAAAGGAGGTTTATATAATGAATTTGGTTTTTCCGTTGAAAGAGCGCGGGTCCATTGGATTAACAGCTAAGACAATTGAATGCTTAACGACTTAATTGGAGGGAATGAATGTGATTTGATGGAGTTAATGGGCAGATGAGGTGGTAGAAGGTGAATGGCGAGAGCGCAACGGGTAGGAGATCGGTATCAGGAGTGAGGGAATCAACTTTTTGGGGGGGGAGTGTGGTTAGTGTTTTCTTCCGAGGGTGGTTCGAAACACTGTGGAGCTAACACGTAGGGGCGGGCGTGGTTTCATATACTGCCCATTTCGGACCCCCCCCCCTCCTGGACAGTAAAGTTAGGATGGTGAAGGGGAGACGAAATTGTATGCAGGTCGTAGGATCTTGGGAGATGTGTGGAGATGAAGCAAGAGGTAGTGGAGGGTTAACTCATGACATGACGGGTTTTTTGGTGGGGTCGGGTATTAATAATGTAATGTGTTGGAAATATATGTGATATATGAGGGGTATATTGACTTAGGGATAAGTGGGTGGAGGGAAATATGAGCGGAGGGGGAATGATTTGGGATTTTAAACTTAGGGATAGGATTAATACCAAAATTTCTTGATATATAAAACCTTAGAGTAAGCCCTTGCTCCTTTGTCTTTTTCTTCTACACATGAGAACAATATTTGATAATTGACATGTGGCGCATTTTGACTAGCAGCCTATGCATTTATAAAAACATAAAATGAAGCCTTCCTTTTCTTTTTTCTTCCCTGACATCTTATTTTCCTTTTGCCTTCTTTATTTATGGCATCTAACACCTAACATTTTATTAGTATGGATGTCTATAAAACATTAAATTGGCCTAACATTTTAAATTTTCTTTCTTTTGCATCCATATCCTAACTTAACATTTTAAAATTAGTTTTACTAATATACTAACTTATCAAAACCAGATAACGTTACAACAATATCTAGATCTTGAAAGTCCTGTAGTCGATGTACACATGGATGGCATCATTGTCCCCCATACCTTGATCGATCTCATGGATTCCAACACTATGATGACTAAGGAGACTATGCTTAAACTTAATCTCTAGGGATCATTAAGAAATACCACAACAGTATTTCATCTTGCGGACAGGTCCACAGTAGCTCCCGAGGGAGTTGTTGAGGATGTGACGGTATCCATTGATTCATGGGAATACCCTGGTGGATTCTTAGTTCTCCAAACTAAGAGCAAGTTCAATGGTTATCCTCTCATCCTTGGGAGGCCATGGTTAGCCACTGCCGATTCTTACATAAGTTACAAGGCTAGGAATATGACCATTAAAATTTGTATCCTAGATGCTACTATAGGAGGGGGGCAACCTGATGAAGATGACCTGATTGAGTGAATCCTTCTGAATCATCCCCCCAACACCATGTCTCTTGAGAAGTTAGTGAAGGAATCCAAAGATAACCCTTGGATTGATCTATGCTTAGCTGAATCAAGCCCTACTCATGTCAAGATGATAGAATTTGGCCCAGAAAGAACATTGAAAATCAACCCCTCTCTCTTTGTACATCAGGAAGAGGAGTTATGTGACAAGCTAAGAAAGCATCTAGATGCCTTCGCCTGGAGTTATAAAGAAATGAAGGGATTGAACCCTTCGGTGTGTACTCACCACATTGACATCAAGGAAGGTTGCAATCCAGTACACTAACCTTAGAGGAGAATGAACCCAACCCTCAAGGTTATAGTCAAGGAAGAACTGCAGTAGTTTTTGGACGCCGGGTTTAATTACCCCATCTCAGATAGTGAGTGGGTGTATCCTTTGGTTTTGTTTCCAAAGAAAAATGGACATTGGAGGATCTGTGTGGATTACTGAGAGCTAAACAAAGCCACAAAAAAGGACCATTTCCCTCTACCTTTCATTGACCAAGTATTAGATGGTTTGGTAGGAAAGAAGTTCTTCTCTTTCCTGGATGGGTTTAGTGGTTACAACCAAATCCAGATCAACCGAGAGGACCAAGATAAAACCACCTTCACCTGTCCCTGGGGTACCTTTTCTTATAGGGTCCTTCCTTTTGGTTTATGCAATGCCCCTGCCACTTTTCAGAGGGCAGTCCTGAGCATCTTTGTAGAGCTATTCCATGACCTTGTGGAAATTTATATGGATGATTTCACCCCCTATGGGTGTGATTTTCTAGAGGCTCTCTCTAACTTGGGAAAGGTATTAAACAAATGCATTGAAATGAACTTATCCCTTAGTCCCAAGAAGTGTGAGTTCTTGATGACTATAGGGACTTTTCTAGGTCACTCAATATCCTAGGAAGGACTGTAAGTAGACCCAAATAAGATAGCTATCATAAAGAGGGTCCTTAGGCTTAGTTGGATACTATAGGAAGTTCCTCAGGCTTAGTTGGATACTATAGAAGATTCATAAAAGACTTCAATGAGGTAGCCTCACATTTTTTTGTCTTATTGTCCAAGGACTCTAAATTTTTATGGTTAGAAAGCTTCCAAGAGGCCCTAGAAACCCTAAAGGACAAGTTGACTACTGCACCTATACTTTGAGGCCCAAATTGGGCTCTTCCTTTTCACATTCATGTTGATGCCTCTGACAAAGCCACAGGAGCATCTCTAGGCCAAATAGATGACAAGCTACCTTATGCCATTTACTTCATCAACAAAAATCTGTCCAAAGCTGAGTTGAACTACACAGTAACTAAAAAGGAGTTCCTAGTTGTTGTCCATTCCTTGAATAAATTTAGACATTACATTACTGGTTACCAAACCTTTGTACATACCGACCGTGTTTCCATTAAATATTTGAAGAACTAACCTAATGTGAATGCCCAAATTATTAGATGGTTACTTTTGTTACAACAGTTTGATCTAACTATTATTGATAAGGTTGGCAGAGAAAATGTGGTTGCAGATTTTTTTTCCAGATTGGCTTTGCTTGCAGGTGAGGAAGGAATGGTCGATGACAGCTTCCAGATGAGAATTTATTCACCATTTCAGTTCTCTCTCCATGGTTTGTTGACATATCCAACTACTTAGTAGCTGCACAATTCCCTCCAAAACTGTCCACCAAGGAAAAGAGTAGAATTATAAGGAAAAGCGCCCCATTCACTTGGATTGGGGGAAATCTCTTCAAGTTGGACCCAGATCAAATTTTGAGGAGGAATATTTTGACATCCTTCTGGCCTGTCATGATGGGCCTTGTGGAGGTCACTTTGTAGCCAAAAGGACAACTTTCAAGGTACTACAAGATGGCTATTACTCGCCCACTCTCCACCAAGATGCAAGAAGGTATACCATCCAGTGTGATCGGTGCCAAAGAATGGGAAAACCTACTCCCAGGGATGAAATGCCTTTGCAACCTCAAGTGACTTTTGATCCATTTGACAAGTGGGGCATGGATTTCATTGGGCCCATTGATTCTCCACCAGGACAAAAAAAGTACATCATTGTGTGCACTAACTACTTAACAAAGTGGGTTGAAACCAAAGCTGTCAAGGTAGCCATAGAAGATAAAGTGGTTGAGTTCTTGAGGGAGAATGTGTTTTACGAGTTTGGATACCCTAGAGAGCTAGTCACTGATCAGGGCACTCAATTCACCTCACAGATGATTGAAAATCTGTTGAGCCAGCATAAGATCAAGCACAAGAAGTTCACTCCTTACCACCCTTAGTCTAATGGACAAGTATAAGTCACCAATAGAGTAGTGGAAAGCATTCTGACAAAAGTGGTTAAAAACAACAGAAAGGATTTGGTTGACATACTAGTGGAGGCCACTTGGGCCTACAATACAACTTCGAAAACAACCACTTGCTTCACCCCTTATGATTTGGTCTATGGGAAGAAGGATATTCTCTCCATTGAGTTTGAGTACAACACTTTAAGGATGGCAACACAATTGGATCTAGATGTTACAATGACACAACAAGAGAGGCTGCTCCAGCTCAATGGGTTAGATGAATTTAGGATGCAAGCCCTCCTACACGCAGAGGTGACTCAAGTACAAAGAAAGGCTTGACATGACAAAAATATCAGAGACAAACTATTTCAAGAAGGCGATTGGGCTCTGTTGTATGACTCCAGGTTCAAATATTTCAAAGGCAAGTTGATGACCATATGGCTGGGCCCATATTTGATAGAAAAGTGCCATGATAATAGGGCTATTCAGAGAAAAAACATTGATGAAGAAGGTATTCCCTTGCTTGTCAATGGGTATAGGTTGAAAGTCTACAAAAAGCCTTTGTCAAAGAAGGATTTCATGAGTAGTATCAGTAAGGTAGTAATGGTGATTGGAGGAGTCTCGACTTCCACCTCACCAATTTCTTGAGGACTATTGAATCTTTGAAAAAAAACACAATAAGAGACCTAGTTGAAAACCTCCACGAGGCACCTAAAGCCCACTCTTAGGTTGAAAACCTCCTTGAGGCAGCCCAAGAGTTAAAAAAAAAAAGAGGAAAAGGAGAAAAATAAAAGACCCCTGGGTGAAAACCTCCTTTGTGGCGCCTAGAGCTAGCAACCCGGATGAAAACCTCCTTCGAGGCAACCTAGTTTTCTTTCAAAAAAAAAAAAAAAGAGAGAAAAAATCACAAAAATCATTGCAGAGACCTCAAACCTGCCCACTCATAACAATTCTGGTTTTTGCAGGTTTTCAAGAAGATAATGGACACAGAGATCATAGGGAAACAAGCCATGCAAAACCCCATGTTTTTCTTCATCCATTTCATCTCCTCCATGACCCCCATTTTCATTCATCCATACTCATCTCCAACAATAGAAAAATCCAATTTTCAGGCAATTTTGTGACTTCTGCAGGGGTTTCGTGTAGTACTACATGAAGTCCTGAAAATATACAGTAAAGGAAGTCCGATTGAAAAATTATGATCCAGACCTATTTTGGATGAAAAAAAGGAGGCCGTTGACTTCACCACATCTCAGCCAACACCCTTCATGAGCATGTCACCCTCTGTGTCCATAAAAAAATCCACTTAGAAGAAGAAAAAATAAAAAGACAAAAAGACAAAAAGAAAAGAGAAAAAATAAAGAAATATCAAAGGGGCACACTGCCAACAACCTACCTCGCCTACCACTCCATGGCCACACATTCCACTCACTCCAATATCTATTCACCCTCCAAGAAAAATAAAGGCCACAAAAATTCAAAAAAAGGGCAACTATAGGACTTCCTGTAGTAGTGCTACAAGAAACCCTATAGTAGCCTATTTTGAAGCAGCAACAGGCCCAAGCCCAGTCTTCAACACTCATGCATTTGAAGAGGAGCAGAACAACTGTAGGCACTATGGCACCTCTCCAGAGCTCAGCAGCAACAAAGGAAACCAAAACCTTCACATCAACAAGAAGACAACTTATCAATATAATAAAATCAACAAAAAGAGAGCAGTAGTGAAGCTGTACCTGAACCATGAACAACAAAGCAGAGATACCCTTCAGCATGCATCAACAAGGCAAAGCAAGCCCAGGTATGTCACCTCATGCACACTCTCTCATAAGTACGAATATGATTAAAATTGTAGGAATATGTAAAAATTTGGTTTTATAAGCGAAGGTGGTCAGTTAACTTGCCCACCCTCAACTCGATAACAAAAAGTTAAAGTGTTAGTCAACTAGACATGTGGCAAGGTCACATCAAAGGGAATGAATCAAAAAGGTGGTTGAGTTACGTTGAACAGGAGTGGGTGATGATTACGAGGAAGGGTTACATGATAACTAATAGTGGGGCCAATGGTACAAAAGAAGAAATATGTACTCAGCCAGCCAACACATCACTAAATGAAATCAAACATAAATAGAAATATTCCCTAAATTTCATGCAAAATATAGTTAATTTCGAGGTTTTGAGAGCTAGGACCACCTGGAGGAGCCATTAAAGGGAAAATCTAGTCTTAGCCATCCCACAGTGAGCACCTACAAGAAAAATAGGAAAACTACATGAAACAATGAGGAAAGATAGTCTTGACATCCTATAGTGAGCACCTACAGAAAAACTACAAGAAATAATGAGAATCGTTAGAAATTACGTGAGGGGGTGCCTAGGGCCCATCTATTCAATAATTATCCTCGACCAAGGCATTGAAATGAAAGGTAGGTGCCATATCCGCTGTGCTTTCATTTGTAAAGAGAAAAAGAAAAAGAAAAAATCATTTCTTTTAGTGATTACATTGTGCATAGAGATAGGCAGAATTGTGTGGAGGATTGTGTAGAGTAAAGGAATAATTGTAGTCATCACCCTCCTAAAATCTAAACCTTCATCACCTGGGGAATCTCTTAAGGAGTTGCCACCAAAACTTCATACAATCAGGTTGATAGAGAGAGAAGATGACGGGGGATTTCAACAGAATGGAGCCCACCAGAACAACTAGAATACATCAACATCCTCCTGTGGTATAAATCTTTACAAGGCATCAATGGTTGGGATTCTTCTAGCTACTTAGGGAATATGATGATGATATAGCTAGGGAATTTGCAATGTCACTCATACCTCTAGCTAGAGGCAGTGCCACTGTTGTAGTGAGGGGATTGTTAGTAACAATTACCCCTGGAAGCATTAGTAGGATCACTACACTTCATTTAGGTTTGCAATGGAGAAAAGAGGATAATGCTAGAAACACTCTTGCCAAGAAGAAATTTTTCTTGGAAGGAGAGGAAGAAATTGAGCACAAAAATGGGATTAGAAGGGGGAGCATTCCATATACTTGGGATGAAGTAAGCTATCACATTCTCAAGTATATTTCTTGTGAGGGTAGGCTCAGTATAGTCTATGGTTATCAGTTTAGACTCCTCCATGAGCTGAGATTTGGAGAAGAGTTACCTCCTAATAGAAGACTTAGTGTACCCTAATTTTTGTTGCAATCAATAAGCGACATGAGCATCAAAGTACAAGAATGGAAGCATCGGCAGCTGGCACATCATGGACTGATCAAGCTCATACTAGAAGATGCCCTGAGCAACTTAAGAATCCCTATTATGTCGTCAACATTTGTAGACATGAATAGAGAATATGTAATTCAAGCCATTAAGTATGAAAGAGACCCTACTTATAGTGGTGAAGAAGAGGAAGAAGAACCTGAAGAAGAGGAAGAAGCGTCTGAAAAAGAGGAGCATGAAGAAGAAGAAGAAGAGCATGAAGAAGAGAAGAAATAAATAAATGAGATAAAGGATGAAAAGGACAGTAGGGAAGAAGCACAAAAGAATGGATCAAGTCCTAAAATACATAGCAAGGAAGGAGAGGAATCCCCAAGAGTGTCTTCTAAGACCACAGAGAAGGAGGCAGTTGCTGCCTTAACTGCTCTAAGTACACCTATAAAGTCAGAAGGAAAGAGGCAGACCCAGACTCCCGTATACTTTAGAATAAGGAGGAGCACCAGGATAAAGCAAGGGATACCTCAAACACCTACCAAGACTCCTATAATAATTGAGGACTCACCAAGCGAACAAGAAAATCTAGTCCCTCTAAGAATGGAGGTGAAGAGGTCACATTACAACAGGCTTCCCCAAGGTCATCAATCACCTATGTTAGGAGGCCTGTCACTAGCTCAACCTTAGAAAAACAAATTAAAGAACCTTTGACCCATTTTTATAAACGGAAAGGCCTCCTACATGAAACATAGACAAACCTATAGGAAACACAGATAGTCGTAAAGGAAACTCTGTCAAAACTACATGAAACACAGAAATAAGAGCAAGAAGGACAAGAGGGGCAAAGGGAAGGAAAATAAGTAGCAACACAAGTACAAGGGGAGAAAAGACAGTAAAGGGAGAGTCCCAGGAGATGTAGGAATCTAGGCCACAACCAAACCTAAGCTCCTATTATATATTCATTGAGGGAGGCAGAGTAATACCACAAAAAATTGTCATCCCTTTATTATTTGAGCTTGAAAAGGAGAGAGAAAGGACACATCACTAGATGCAAATTGCTAAATCAAAAAGTGTAGAGGATGTGGGCCATATGGAAGAAAAGATGCTAGAGATGGGCAGAGAGTTGAGTAGGATAAGAGCCAGGGAAAGAGTGATGAAATCTCAACTAGAGGCTGAGAACACATGGCTGAGGAGGCAAGTACAGGAAAAAGAGAGCCAATTGGAAACTATGGCAAGTCTCTCCATGGAGGCGCTCTAGTGCAGGATGCCAGCAAAATCATATGCCTTATACCTCAAATAACAATGACTGTAGTTTCAGATAAAACCGTAGCACAATGAGGAACTATGCCTTTCTAAGACTATAGGTAGTTCATTAACCTCTATGACCAAAGAACCCTGGAGGACAGGGCCAAGATATCTAAATTGTACCTACATAACTTGGCCTTAACATATTTGAATGTGTGGGACCCCAATCCAAAGCTAGGGGACTTACAAGTGATGGCCTTGGCATCATGGATGAGTCATGAGGAGGCTAGGGCTAAGGAACTAAAAAGGGTATTGGAAAGAGAAGAAACATAACCCCTTTACATCAAAGCATAACAAATCAACTCCATGGCTATCATTAGCACCCACAACCTCATCGCCAATGATCCCCAGCTTGCACCAAGCTGCCTAGCTACACAAGAGAAATCAGTCACTCATTTTGAGGACACTTTGAGATTGCTAGGTGATGAAAGCTAGCAAGCATGCTAAAGGAGATGGAACACCTTATGCTACAACCTAAAGATTAGGGAGTATCATTCCCCTGAAAGAATGAGGGATGCACTAGAAAGGACCCCATTTTATAAGAAGGCATTGCAGAGACTCAAAATCAACTGGATTAGCTTGAAACTCAGTCCACCATTTCTCTTGGGTATGTTAGAAGGGAGAAAGGAAGAAGAAGAAAGAATTCAGTGGGAGGAAATAGAGAAGCATGAATGATTTTATCCACAAGAGGAGGATACTGCAACAGAAGCCTGGGATGTTAGGGAGGCCACCAAAGCAATGAAATACATGGACATAGATTGAGTTGCTCAAAGGATGAGAAACACTTTCAGTAAGGGGGTGATGATTAGGTTCATCAATGGGTAAATTACATGGACCTTAATGGAACTCTCCAGCTTGTTAAAATCAACCTTTCTCACATTTCTTTACATGTTTTGTTATATTCTGCTTAATGAGAAGGGTAAATATTAGATATCATGTCTTGTGGTCTAATGTGCATTGATTGTAGGCTTTGAAGCAATTTTTGGCTAATTAAAGTGTAGGAAATCAAACTAGACAAGCAAGAGGGATTTTACGAGGTTGGATCTCCCTCCTTAACTCCTCACTCACTCGAAGATTCCTCCACCAGATCTCATCAGCTCGGAGTTACAAGCAACCAAGCCATTAAGGTCATTGGCAACCAAGCCAATGATAGTTGAAGACCAGTTGATCTCAAGTTGGGAGCCAAGCCTCCCTAAATTTAAGGAAGTTGTTGATAGCTTCAGTTGTATAAATAAGAAGGACGATAATCTCATTAGGGTTTGACTTTTTTCATTGTAGCCCAAAGGCATTTTCGAGCTAAAACATTGTCATTGATGACTCTTGTGTATTTTTTATATTTTAATGAAAATGAGAAGCATTCCCTTGAGCTATCATTGATTTGAATTAGAGGGTTGAAGCTCTTGGGTTAGGGCCGAACCCTAACAGCAGAGGTTTCTCTTCTTGTACATGTATGCTTAGATTAAATTCATAGTTAGTTATTGAACTGATTTTGGTTTTGTTAATTTGCAAGTATTTGGATGATTAATTAGTTTGCTTCGATTTGTGGATAGTTAGATCAGTGGTATCATAGTGACATAAGACACTCCAGAAAATCTTGTGATAGTGGCTTTCACCTCATCTCCCTTATGGGATCATGACCTAAGGGTGCCATTCACACAACCCAAAAACACATTTCTTGCTTTACTGCATGATCTAGGGTTTCTTGATGAGTAGGTCATTGTCTTTGAGTTTCATAGGATGATTTTCAAATGTCATTTTTTATCTCTTAAGTTTTGCATTGATTTCAAAGAACTTCCATTCATGAACTTAGCCACTAGATAGTAATAACTCTGTTTTCTTCCATTTCATAAATATTTTCCATATATAGATGAATTTGTGCGTAAATGAAGACAAGGATGTATGTTATTGCAGGAACTTCTAATTTGCAGGGAGACCTCATCTCATTTGCATCATCCAAGCCTTATCCACCCATGTTGCCAAAGTCCACTAAACCCTAAATCCAAATTCTTGTTTTGTAAGCAAAATTTCCATTTCCATTGAGCAAATCCAACCATCTTGAAGCATCTGACTGAGACTTGGATAGTGTTCACCTCCTCCATGCCTTATCCCCCCATCAGATACCTTTCCCACACTTCATTCTACCTTCCCTACCATCTCCTAAGCTTTCAACCTATTTCCTGTAGTAAAACAAGGCATCCTATAGTAGAATTAGTACATCGTGTAGTATTACTACAGGAAACCCTGTAGCAACATGTTTTGAGCCCGAATTTAGCAAAATTGTCATCTGAGCTTAGATTAGGCCTGCACTTGGTTTGCATACCCTAGAAACCAATCCATATCTCTTCCTCCATATGTGTCTCCCTTTCCAAAGAACAAGTGAAGATTAGCATTTGCATTCATAAAATTAAAACATAAAAAGGGATTTTTCTACAATTTATAAATTAGCACATGCATGCAACGATTATAATACTTCCTAGATCATATTCCATGCTCAATTAGTTTAGATCATCACATGTTATAAACAAGGTTAAGCTAGGTTTATTTTGCAATAAAAATGTGTAAATGAGTAGCTAGATGATTTCATGTCACTTTATAAGCATTTTCCAATTCAATCTTTCATTCCTTGAAGTAGGCAACATTCCTTTTCTTTCATTAAGGACAGTTTTCCCTTCTCCATTTGGTAGTCAGACTTCTTCTAGTCAATAGAAGACTGTTTGGGAAACCTTAGTGGTCTATCGCCCCAGTTGAAAAGTGGCAAGAGCAGATCATTACATCTATTATGTATACAACACTGTCACCTCCAAGTTTGTACGAACCCCAAGTTGATGAAGTAAAAGTTGGTAGCCCCAGGAGTTGCAACATTTTTGCTACAATACTAGTGCTCATCACCTATCATATCTTGTAATGCATTGGCAGAAATTACCACTCCTCAAACTCTCAATATAGAAGGAAATATCAAGAAGAAAAAGGGTAATAGTGCTGATTAATTCAGGTAGTACCCATAATTTTATTCATTATAAGATAGCTGAGGAATTGAATTGCTTCCTATATCTAGCACCATAGTGTCAAGTGATGGTTGCAAATGGAAGAACTATAAATTTCTCTTGAAAGTTCCATAATATCAATCTAACCATGGGGGAATATGTATTGAATAATCCAATGCTTTCCATTCCAATGGGTGGTGTTGATGTTGTACTACGAGTCCAATGGTTACAATCTTTGGGTGCAATATCTTTTAATTTTCAAGAACTTTTCTTGAAATTTTTTTGGGAAGGAAAGGAATTTGAATTAAGGGGTGTCATAGGGAAACTAAAAAATATAATCATCTCTAATGGCATGACAAAGATTCTAATTAAAGAACAACGGGACATAATTTCACAATTATGATCACTAGAGACTCAAACATTGAAACCATCTATTTCTCTAGATCTCCAAAAAGTCTTGAACAATCATTTCAAGGTATTTGAGGCTCCCAAAGGACTGCCAATTATTCATGATCGTGATAATGCTATTCATTTTATTCCAAGAAGTGTTCCTCCAAACATCAGGCCTTACAGATATTTGTATTACCAAAAGAGTGAAATTGAACGTATGGTTGCATAAATGCTAGAGGTCGACCTAGTCAAAATTATTTCTCTGCTCCAATAGTGTTGGTGCATAAGAAGGATGCATCCTGGTGCATGTGTCTGGATTATAGGGATCTCAGCAAGCTCACTATTAAAGACAAATTTCCCATTCCTGTCATTGATGAATTGTTGGATGAATTACATGGATCAATTTACTTCACCAAGTTGGATCTTCGTTTAGGATATAATCAAATTAGAATGAAGATTGAAGACACTCTGAAAACAACATTTATATATCATGAGGGTCATTATGAATTTTTGGTCATGCCTTTTTTCCTTACCAATGCACCTTCTACATTTCAAGGTTTGATGAATCCCATTTTCAAACCCTCCCTTAGAAAATTTTTGTTAGTATTTTTTGATGATATACTAATCTACAACAAGTCTTGGAAGTATCATGTTGAACATGTTGAAATGTTATACAATATTTTTTCACACTCCCTGTATCGTATCCTAAAGTGTCAAAATTATGAAAGTTGTCAATGTATTCACAATGAAACATGTTCAAAAGCATCCCTAAAAAAAAAAAAAACTTGCCTTGAAAGAACTCTAAAGAAACTTGTCAAAAAACCTTGTTTTCAGGATCAACACTTTTTTGCATCACTAGTGAACCGTGCTGGTACCTTGTTGCACTATACTGTCCTAGCACTGCCAACACATCTTTTATCAGGAAAACCCGCGCTAAACCTCTTTAGGGAGTTTTTCCTAAAGTGGAAGAGAAACTTCTCTTACTAGAAGTCTCGAGAACGACGAGTTGGTTATAGGTGAATGAGGATTGGAATGAGACTTCCCGTTCTTGGTCCTTGATCCTACTTTCATGGATATTTCCTTTGAGATGTGGAACTTATCCCTCCTTTTATGGATTCTCAACTCCCTCTCCTTCCCTATAAATGAGATCCCTACTATCCACAACTAGTAGGCTATTGCTTGGTTGCCTTCCTAGTGTTGAACTATGCCCAAATGCTCCCCATTTTTCTAAGGAGAAAAGAGTACTTGAAGGTTAAGGCTAGGACTCGCCTAAAGGAGGCCTCCAACATCAAGGCTTAAGTGGTTTTAATGCTTCCCTTTACCATCTATTAATAATACATTGTGTCTTTTCTTTCCATAAACTTGTGTCAATCATTGCTCATTTAGTATAACAGTCCTTGATCTGTTATATGGTTTATATTGAAATGGTTTTTGCTAGGTATGTAATTTTTGTCTCCACATGATTTTCATTGCATGTATTCATCCCTAACGACGAAGAGGAGATTGAGCTTGGAAGAGAGAGAATCAAGGACGACACCAACGAATTTTAGCATCAGAGTGAGGTAGGTTATCTATCCTCCTTTGTGTTTTCTGGTATAAGCTAGGAAATTTTGCACATATTTGTCTAGTTTGTTGCTAGATCCTCCCATAGGACTAGAGGGATCGTTTCTATCCATAGAAAGGATTTCTTGCATCAACAAAATGGCGAATCCGTTGGGGAGCTTATAGCCCTTCAAACCTCCTTTCTAAGTTTGGTGTTTTTTATTAGTTTGTCCAACCTCCTAGTGATCTGTAATTTAGGTTCACTATGGGTCTTCATTTTGAGTAATATGTCCTTTAGAGTTAAAGTCTGGATCTTTCTTTGAATTTCTTTTTATTTTCCTAAGTCTTTCTTGCCCAATGCATTTTTTGCCTTTACAGTAGTGTTGAAAGCCCTGTCAACATAGGTTTTGACTGTTACAATCACGCTGATCCATAAAAATTGAGAAATTTTAGGTTTCTACCATAAAGGTCTAGTGTGTCTTGATCTCTGAAGTGTCCTCATGCTCTGTGTGATTTGAATTTTCCATCATTTTGTTTGATTTCTTATTGGTTTTCAAAAGTCCATCCCATTGTTTGAAGTAGTGAAAGTGAATCTTGATTGAGTCTTTAGGTCTTTAGGTCAATTGGATTCACTACTTGCTTCTTGCACGTGTGGAAGGAATATTTATTTGTTGTTGATTAAAGCATTATTAGTTCTTTTGGAAATCATAAAAGAAACCACATTTGCATTTGCTTAGCTTTCATCTCAAAGTTTACTTTTCAAATTGCATTAGATTACTTTGCATTGAAAAGTCATTTTGAGGATTATCATTGAGCATATATTACATTGCTTAATGTTGAAAGCTGAAAAGAAGTGCATTCTCATTCATTGAAAAATAAAAGTGAACAATTCATGTAGCTGCATGTTAGTGAATCAAATTTCATTTTACTTTTGGTGGGTGCATTGGAATAGTGAAAGTGAAAGATCTAGTTAGGAAGCTTTGTTTTCTGCATACTTGGTTATTATATCAATGCTTGAACTTCTTCCCTATGTTAGATAGTTTTCACTAAAATGAAAAGAATATTTTTTTCATACTAGTTGCATTATAGGTGTGTTGAGGTGACATCAATCTTTGAGCCTTAAAACCGAAAATTAATTCAAGATCAACTTTAAAATTTACCTCAATTAGCCTAAGAAGCATTTGGAACATTAATGAAAACATTTAGAGGTCTAGGCTAGAGATGTGTTCTGGCTTTGTTAAATGTAGGAGTTGTCATTGTTTGCCAACGTTGCATTCCAAGGGTGTAATCCCATTCCATGTACGAAAGTGTATAGGATCGTTCTCCAGCACTTTCGAGTATATTGGAGGCGCTCCATGCATGGTAAGTATATGGGAACACTCTCATCGAATGGTTACACATTAGACAACACTACTACATAATGCACTCCCACGTATCGTCGCGTATATTTTGGTAGTTCCCTATAGGTTGTTATCCATCCATAGGTAACTAAGTCTTCCACCTTGAATATCGTGATATACCGAAAAGAGCATTCAGGGAGATTGGCTGCCATACGTTAAGTCCTTAGTTCGCCAAGGTGTATATTGCATTTCACGGTTGTTGGTAAACCTTTATGCCTAGTTACCCTTTTTTATTGATTTTTTGTTAAGTTCTAAAATTAATTGACTGCAGAAAAACATATTTCCTATGGAAATACTCCTTGGTAGATCTTAGGTTGAGACTAATGGAAATAGTTCCTAGGTCCACCAATCAAGGAAACCCCTCTGACAGGAATCCTGGTCCTTTTCCTTCTTTTATAAATGGTGGTGATCCTTATGGCAACATTGTCCCTTCCCGGATTTACCATTGATTTGCTAGTTTTGTTATTTTTGATCCCTATGGTTCCGAACGTCCAAAGTGCTTGTCAACCATGTTATCCTCCACTTGAAAAATATCAACCTCCAGTTGATCCTAAAGTTGACTCTTTTCCTTCTTCGCCTGTTTAGACTTCTTCCTCTTCATTTGGTGAAAGCTTGCAAGCTAGTAACCAGGTGGATAAGATGAAGAAGAAGAAAAATAAGCAAGGGGGAAACCAAGAAACCATTGTTATAGATGCAACTAATGTGGAGAACCTTCCAATTGGCCCCGCAAAGTTAAATTCCCTTGCATGCTTTGTAAGGGTGACCACCTTCTTAGAGATTGTCCTGGTATTCCCAAGGTATTAGAAGTGTGGTCTACATGCTCACATCGAGCTTTGTCATCAGCCTCTGGAGATCATGTTAGTGACAAACCCTCATCTAGTGATACTAAGGTCCATGCGAAAAAGGATAAAATCAAATTTCCCTGTAAGTTATGTGAAGGGAATCATCCTATTCACCTTTTTCCTTATATGGATGAATCTTCAAAAGTGTTGGACAACCTTAAAACTTATCATCCTCGTCTTCTGACTGGTTATTGAAAGCTTTCCCCTTATCCTCCACTGGTTGACCAAGTGATTGATCAGAATTCATCTCTAGTAAATCCCACTCTCTCTGAAAGTGAATCCCATGGGTTTATTCCTGACCAACCATTGGTTGTGAAAACGGTTGACTCGATTCCAACTTTATTTAATTGTACCTTTCCCATAGAGAGTGAACTTAATACTGCTCAAGTTCTCCTTATTTCTTCATATTCAAATGAATTAGGGGGAAGTCCTCCCATTCCCATGATATTGGAGGGAAATCCTCTCGTTCCCATAATGCAAGGGGGTAGTTCACCCATTCCCATGGCACCCCCTCCAAGTAGTATGGTCACTTCCTTTGATTGCAGTCGACTAGCAGGATATCGTATTCCTTCTTACATGCCTTTTCAGAGCACAATGCAGGCCTATAATATACTCGTACCTGGAACCATTGTAGATGAAGGCGCATATGTTAGTATTATCTCTTCAACTACTTGAAAATCTTTAGGTTCTCCACAACTTGTGACCGTTACCCATAATCTGTTGGATTTTAACAAAGGAACTATTCAATTGTTAGGGATCCTTCCTAAGTTGCCTATTACTTTGGGAGGAAATATCTTCTATATCGATGTGATGGTTGTCCAATTTCCTTTGGATTTTCATTTACTCCTCAGTCGGGACTATGTTTATGTCATGGGAGCTCTTGTCTCTTGTCTCTTTTATGTCATATGTTTCCCGCATGAAGGAATAATTGTGGCCATTGATCAACTTTCATTCATTGGTCCTAATTTGACTCTCAATCAACCATCTTCCCTAAATGGTCCTTATACGCTAGTGGTATCTCCCTCGCCACAGGTTAATTATGTGGCCACCTATTCCATGTCGCATCTACTGATGATATATTCAGTGATATAGTGCATCATGTACTGGGCGCATTGGATCCAAATATTTCCATTAGATCCCTTGACATGTGCCCCTTCCAGAGTGTTGTTCTCCCATATAATGAGAACCTCTTGGAAGAAATGGCCTCTTATGGTTCATAATCAAGGTTTTCGGAGCAGAGTTCTTTTTCTTGTGTCAAGCTCCTTAAAAAATGAATCAAGGTTTTCGGAGCAGAGTTATTTTTCTTGTGTCAAGCACCTTAAAAAATGAATCAAGGTTTTCGAAGCATGGTTCCTTTTCTCGTGTTAATCTCCTTAAAAAATTGATCAAGGTGTTGGAGCACAATTCCTTTTTTTTTGTCAAGCTCCTTAAAAAATGAATCAAGGTTCCCAGAGCAAAGTTCCCATACTTGTGTCGAGCTCATTAAAAAATGAATCAAAGTTCCCGGAGCAGAGTTCCTTTACTTGTGTCAAGCTCCTTAAACAATGAATCAAGGTTCTTGGAGCACAGTTCCTTTTCTTGTGTCAAGCTTGTTAAAAAATGAAACAAGCTCTTATGAGGATAATTATTTTACTATGTCAACCTCATTAAAAAATGAAATAGGTTCCTATGAGCATAGTTATTTTCATGTGTCAATCTCATTAAAAAATGAAACAAATCCCCTTTAAATTCGAGTCTCTTATTATATCTCATAATTCCCAGTCGAGTCTTTCACTTGATCTTGTAAATGAACCTCCATTCCATCCACCTATTAGTCACTAGCAGTCTTCTTAGGTGAATGAAATGAATCTTGGGGGGAATGTACCTCGAATTGAGTCATTGGGGGCATGCAAACTTATCTCAAGCATAGTTTTTATTTTTTTCAATCTTGTGTAAAAATGAAACTAATCTCAAGCATAGTTTTTCTCCATTTCAAGCTTGTGTAAAAATGAAACCAAATTCAAGCATAGTTTCCCATGTTTCAAGCTTGTATAAAAATGAAACCAATCCAAGCATAGGTTTTCTCTGTTTCAAGCTTGTGTAAAAATGAAAACAATCTCACGCATAGTTTGGCTTCATTTAAATCTTGTATAAAAATGAAACCATTCCCACTTTACCTCTCATGATTGCCATTTTTATTAGCCTGTTTCTGCCAAATGAACCTTGATTTTTTCATTCCATCGTCACCATCTCTTTGGTCGATTATACGCTTTCACTTGGTTGTTTTACCTTTTCCTAGGGAACATCTGCGATAAGTGGTCTTATTAGACATACTCTTGACCTTTACATGTTTTAAGCAATTCCATTATCACTGGAACTAGTTGCTATCCTTTTATACCACTCGTTTCTCCATGAGTAGTCCTCTTTTAGCTCTTTTCAGACTCTCAAAATATGAAAATATTGTCGAGCACTTGTCTTTTCAAACTTGTTAAAGTAAATGAAAAGATGTCTACTTAGTATAAGTTTAACCCTTTTCCTGACTTAGATAGACTAGCTACGAAAAAGGAATACCTTAGTCACACATGGCTAAGAGGTTCTCTTGAATATTGTTTTCTACCTTTTTGGATTCGAGAGACTATCTACAAAAAGGGACCTTTGAGTTTCCTTTTTACCTCTTTTTCAAACTCTCTAAACATGAAAAAGATGTCGAGGTACCCCTCCGTTGGGGTCATAAAACTAAAACAATGAAGGACTTGTCACCATGATGAGACAAAGCTACTCCTTCCTAGGGCTCGTTAAAAATGCTAGGATGGATTCGTTTGAAGGGTGAACTTATACGACAAGCATATGGTATCCTCTTCAATATTGAGATTAAAAATAAAGAGGTACTCGCTAGAAATAATGGAGAAAAATGGAAAGAAAATATATCTTGTAATTTGTATGAAAGGTAGTATGTCGCTCTTGAACATGACACTTATATGTATCTCGTGTCAAGTTTGGGGTATCCTCACTTTGTCACTTGTCTTACTGGGTTTGGGAAATACATTTGCCTCTCATTTGATTATATTCTATTGTCACCATGACCTCTGATCCTATTTTGAGTCAAATGCTACCAAATTCCAGAGTCATGTCACTGATATGTTCAAGAGAAGTCCCATCTGTAAATTCAAACCACTTATACCATGTTTGGCTTTTCTGCAACAATCCTGAATCATTCTTGCTAACTTAGAAAAATACTATGTTTCGTGTCGATGATGTGGGAAATGTTATGGCCCTCCTTCGACAAATCACCTCCTGTCGACTCCAACTCATTGTCCAAGAAGATGATCTAGAAACTCCCTTTCAATACATTGGAGCTTGCATGCCTCAATGGCAGGTTCTTCACATTTCACGAGAGGTTCACATCATTGGCCTTCGATCGAACGATTCTGTGAGTGTTCAACTTCAAATTCATTGTTCACACTCGTGGATTGTGTTGTTGTACCTTGAGAACCATTGTCATTATTGGTGGTTTCTCTCGTGCCTATTAACGGTTTACATCAATGACTGGTAATCAGGTGGTTTCTACCATGTTAGACTCTGACACATCGATTCACATGGTGGGATTCGTACTTCGGTTGGGTCAAGACAGATATGAAGACCCTAAGTTTCATCTAATAAATCTAGGTTGTGTGGAGTTATTAGATATTCATGATTGTACATATGATCCCTTATATTTGGATGGTTGTGTCCATGCCATGGATCCATACACATGATCCCTCCTATTCGGATAGTTGCGTCCATACCATGGATTCATGTATTGTTAGATGCCTACTCAGAGATGTATTATTAGGTATACTTGCACTAGAGATGTCAAATATCTTGTATCGTGTTTGATTTGCAGGTATCCTGATGGTGTTTCTCTAAGTCCTTGCCTTGAATTGTAAAGCATTTCAACCATAACTTTTTGTTCTGCCTTCATGCTTTAGGGGGAATATGTTATATAGTATTTTGTCACACTCCCCATCTCGTATCCTAAAGTGTCAAAATGACAAAATATGTCAGTGTATTCACCATGAAACATGTTCAGAAGCATCCCTAAAAAAAGAAAAAAACTTGCCTTGAAAGAACTTTGAAGAAACTTATCAAAAAACCTTGTTTTCAAGATCAACGCTTTTTCATCACTAGTGACCTATGCTGGTACCTTGTTGCACTATATTGTACTAGCATTTCCAGCGTAGATTTTGTCAGGAAAACCCGCGTTGATCCTCTTCAGACAATTTTTCCTAAAGTGGAGGAGAAGCTTCTCTTACTAGAAGTCTCGAGAACGACGAGCTGGTTACAAGTAAACGAGGATTGGAACAAGACCTCCCATTATTGGTCCTTGATCCTACTTTCATAGATATTTCTCTTGAGATGTGGAACTTCCCTTCCTTTTATGGATCCTCAACTCCCTCTCCTTCCCTATAAATGAAATCCCTACTATCCACAACTGGTTGTCTATTGCTTGGTTGCCTTCCTAGTGTTGAACTATGCCCAAATGTTGCCCATTTTACTAAGGAGAAAAGAGTGCTTGAAGGTTTAGGCTAGGACTTGGAAACTCACCTAAATAAGGCTTCCAACATCAAGGCTTAATTGGTTGTAATTCATTCCTTTACCATCTATTAATAATACATTATGTGTTTTCTTTCCATAAATGTGTCATTCATTACTCATTTAATATAATACTCCTTGATCTTTTATATGGTTTATATTGGAATGGATTTTTCTATGTGTTTGTTGTCTCCACATGATTTTCCTTGTAGGTATTCATCCCTAATGACGAAGAGGAGATTGAGCTTGGAAGCGAGAGAATCAAGGAAGCCACCAACGGATTTTAGCATCATAGTGAGGTAGGTCATCTATCCTCCTTTGTGTTTTCTCGTATAATCTAGGAAAGTTTGCACATATTTGTCTAATTTGTTGCTAGATCCTCCCATAGGACTAGAGGGATCGTTTCTGTCCACAGAAAGGATTTCCTGCATCAACATGATAGAGTGTTCAAACTATTAGAGGAGAAATAATTATATGCAAAAACTTCCAAATGTTTCTTGGAGTACTAGAAGTGGAATATTTGGGTTATATTGTATCTCATGAGGGTGTTAAGGTAGACCCTAAAAAAATTAAATCCTTTAAGGAATGGAAAAACCCCACAACCATAAAGCATCTTCAAGGATTTCTAGGGTTAACAGGGTATTATCGCAAGTTTGTTAAGAATTATGGGAGAATAACAACACCTTTAATAACATTATTGAAGAAAGATGCATTTTCTTGGACTCCAAAAGCAACTAAGGCCTTTGAACATCTTAAAGAGGGAATGTTCGAAGCACCGATCTTAGCTACGCCAGACTTCACAAAACCTTTAAAGAGGGAATGTTCCAAGCACAAGATCTTAGCTACACCAGACTTCAAAATGGAATTGGTGTTGTTTTAATGCAAGAAGGAAGACCCATTGCCTTTAAAAGTCATCCAATTAAAGGAAAGTATTTACACAAACCTATTTATGAGAAGGAAATGTTGGCAATACTACATGCAATAAAGCAATGGCGACCTTACCTAATGGGAAGACACTTCAAGGTAAAAACAAATCATGATAGTCTTAAATACTTTTTGGAACAAAGATTATCTTCAAAAGAGCAACAAAAGCGGTCACAAAGATGTTGTTGCACATGTACTTTCAAGAAAGGATGTTGTTGCAAATGTACTTATATATTTGTGATAATTCCCAACTCAAACAAAAGATTCTTTTGGAATTACACACATTTCCCTTAGGAGGGCACTCAAGATTTTTTAAAACTTACCATAGGGTCAAGAAGGAAATTTTTTGGGAGGGCCTTAAATTTAATATTCAAAAGTTTATGGTGGAATGTTTGGTTTGCCAACAAAATAAAGTTCAGACAATTAAGATCTCGGGTCTGTTACAACCTTTAGCCATTCCAAGTCAACGTTAGGAGGAGGTTTCAATGGAATTTATCATAGCTTTACCCAAGTCCGAAGGAAAGAGTGTCATCACGGTGGTAGTTAATAGACTTACCAAGCATGCACAATTTTGTGCATTATCTCATCCATTTAAAGTTAGTATAGTTACTACTGCATTTATGGAAACAATTCAAAAGCTAAATGGAAGCCCAAAGATTATTGTAAGCAACAGGGATCCCATTTTTTTTTTTTTTAACTGAAACGGTTGTGTTTTATTGAGAATTCCAGCTTGGGCAAAGCCTAATCCACCAAATTACAATTCTTGGATTTACAAAAGCTCCTCTCCCAGTTAAGGGATGATTGCCGTTTTCAAAGCACCTGCGTTTATGCTGATCATTCCACTTTGTTGAGTGCAACCTGTATTTTCCAATCTGTCCGCCTCCTTGTTTAAATCTTTGAGAATATGAAATGTTTGCACCGAGGAGAAGTCCTTCAGAATTATGTTCACTCTTGAGAGCTGTTTATTTAACAAAGGTTCCTTTAACCATTTCTTGCTTATTAATGCCTTTATCAGCAATTTTGAGTCCCCAAAAATCAAGATTTCTCTTTGACTTTCTTTTCTGGCTAATTGGGAGGCTTTTAAGAGGTCGAGAGCTTCTGCTTGATTATTGGTTTTTGTTCCTAATCCCCAACTGAAATCATATTTTTCTCCACTAGGATAGTAGATTACCCCTCCTGCTCCTGATGTGCCTGGATTGCGTTTAGAAGCGCCATCATAGAAGATTGTGCACTTGCCCTGAGATTTCCACCACTGCTGAAATCTATCCTCGGGTTCTCGGATCTGCCATCTTTCCTTGTGTTTTGGCCGAGTGAATGCTGAGGGTCTGGTGATGAATGTGAAACCGTCCAGCCAGGCCCTTTCCTCTGTTCGAAGGGAGTTGTCTTCTTTGGCTAAAGAATAATTCAGGGTTTCTAGAAGGAGTTTCTTTTCCTGTTCTGCCACTTTTTCTGCTGATATTTCATTTTGATTGAAGATGATTTCGTTCTGGGCAAGCTAGAGCTTCCAACATATGTATTTTGGAGCAACAATCCATACCTTGTACCATAGAGATTTGCCAGCAATATTATGAGGGTAACTGGCTTTCCAAGTGATGAACATATC
Organism: Pinus taeda; assembly: GCA_000404065.3. Lineage (NCBI taxonomy): Eukaryota > Viridiplantae > Streptophyta > Pinopsida > Pinales > Pinaceae > Pinus > Pinus taeda. The sequence goes on from APFE030387818.1 coordinate 115,076, forward strand.
TGCAATCGTACAGTGAGTTGTGGATCTCACGTTTAATCCGGTCAGATAGATAGTCCAACTCTTCTTGGCATACTCACAGTTAATAAACAAATGGTATGAGGTTTCCAGAGCATTTTTGCATAGAACACATCGATGGGGGCCTGCTATATTCCTCTTGCACAAGTTTTCTCCGGTCAAGATTTTGTTATGGAATAGAGTCCAAAAGAAAAAATTGATCTTAGGGATGCTAAAACCGTCCCAAACCTGCTTCCATACTTCTTTCGGATGAGGCGAATTCGTTTTGCTTTGCATTTGTAGGTATCCTTGCCTCGCTGTATACACACCTGTCTTCCCCCATCCCCAGGTGTCTTCTTCATCTCTATGAACTGGAGCGAAGTCTGTAATCGCCTTTTTAAGAGCGTGTAACTGCGGGGTGAGATGCGCTGGTGCCTTGGGGAAATTCCAGTGATGCTATTCACCTCTGATATCCCAACCAGCTATGTATTCAATCTTACAGATTCCTTTTGATTGTAGCCATAATCTTATCTCTGCGATTTCACTATTTTCATTGAGAGGAGGGTGGCCCATGACTCTGTCTTTCCATAATAGGGTGTTTTTGTCGTTCCTAGGAATTTTGTACAGGTGCGTTTTGAAGAAATCGATACCTTTGTTGCATAACCACCAGGCTTGCGTTCCTTTGTGGGCTTTCTCCGGAATGAAGGTTTTGATTGACTGTTGTTTGAGATATTTGTGTTTTAATATCTGACTGACAGGGTGGCTAGGCTCATCAAGCAATTGCCACAATAATTTTCATCCCAGCACTACCTTTGCAAGAAGAGGGTCTCGTATTTGAAGGCCACCTTCCTCCATAGGTCTTTTCGCTGTTTCCCAATTTATTAGGTGAAATCTATTGTCATTTCCTCGCCCTCCATTCCACAAGAAGTTTCACATAAGGCTGGATATCTAGTCTGAGATTTGCTTTGGACCTAGCATTAAGGAGGCCTGGAACATTGGCAGTGCTGAGAGAACCGATTTAATGAGTGTTAGCTTTCCTCCTGTGGTAAGCCAATAACCCCCCCATCCTGCAATCTTTTTCTTGCATTTAGAGATCACCTCTTCCCACAGTTGATTCCTGTTGGATCCCATTGTGATTGGGAGGCCTAAGTATTTAAATTTGTCCCACTCTGCGTGCTCATTGAAGCCCAGGTCGCTGGAAATTCTGTTGATAGTCTGTTGTTCTATGTTCCACCCATAGACAACACTTTTCTTTTCACTGATTAACGCTCCCGAGATGCTACAGAAATTTTTGAGTATAACTTTGAAGGAGATCACAATTCGTGGAGATGCACCCCCGAGCAACAGTGAGTCATCCGCAAACAGTGCGTGGTTTATTGGGTCGATTTCTTTCACAATCCTGATCCCAGGAAGGTTGCCCTTTTGTTTTTCCAAAGTCAATTTTTTGCTAAGAGAGTCGGCCATCAGTATGTATAGAAATGGTGACAAGGGACAGCCTTGCCTCAACCCCCTGGTGGCTAAGAAGAAATATGTTAGTCTGTCATTTACCATTGGGGCTATCCAGATCTTTTCTAGACATGCTTTGATTAGATTTATAAACTCTTGATTGAAACCAAAGGCTGAAAGGACCCTGTACAAAAAGGAGCGATTAACTCTATCAAAAGCACTGCTCATATCCAGTTTTATAAGCATACCTTGTTCTTTGTGTGAATGACTCAAGTGTAAAGCGTCTTGGACTTGGAAAACATTGTCCAGGATGTGCCTTCCTTTAACAAATCCCCCTTGGGATGGCGAAATGAGCTTTTTCTTGAGAGGCTTGATTCTGCTCACTAGAAGTTTGGCCACTATCTTGTAGGACGCATTGCAAAGTGAAATCGGCCTGTACCTGTCCAAAGATCCAGGATTTGTCTCCTTGGGAATTAAGGCAAGAAAGGTGGAGTTGATTCCGCCACTGATCCTTGCCTTTCTCATGAATCCAAGTATCATTCTAAGGAGGTCTGGTTTGATTAACGCCCAGCAGATCTTGTAGAAATGGATTGAAAATCCATCGGGTCTTGGCGCTTTGTCAGGCTCCATAGACCAAACTGTGTTGGATACTTCTTCTTCCGTTACTGATCTCATGAGGTTATCATTATCCTCCGTACTAATTAGCTTTGGAATATTATCGAGGAACTCTTGTAAATCTTCCTCACTCCCCTCTTTTTCTGCTGTAAGTAGAGTTTGGAAGTGTTTCACAGCAACATCCTTGATTTGGGAAAATCCTTTGCATACCTGTCCGTAAGATAAGGTGATTTATGTTATATGGTTTCGGCTGAGTCAAGCCCTATACTGTCTATGAAAGTATGTGGTGTTTCTATCCCCAGCTTTAAGCCACAGGCTGCGGGACTTTAGGCGCGAGTACTCTTCCTCACTTCTGAAGGAGCAGTATGTTTTCCTTTGTGCAATTTTTTCTTGCTCTAAATCCATAGAATGGATGTCTTTCTCTTCCATATCAAATTGTATTTCTTCCAGCTGGGTGACAGCCTCTTTCCTTTAATTGGTGGGAGTTTTCATAGGTTTCTTTATCCACTCTTTAAGGGCCTTCTTTGTATTTTTTATTTTTTGCTCCCACACATAGCTTGGGGAACCTGAGACTTTTGTACTCCATGCTGATTGGACTGTTTCGAAGAATCCTTCTCTTTCCGCCCAGAGGGGACTGAAGCGAAAGGGGAGAGGGCCAAGATCCTCTTCATCTTTCAGACAGAGGAGGACAGGTTTGTGGTCCGACCTGATCTTTGGAAGGATCTTGTTAATGACTATTATTTTTCCCATCATTATAGAGCCATTGATGAGGAATCTATCCAATCTTGCTGCAATATGATTTTCTCATGTTCTGTTGTTGGTCCATGTGTATTTTCCTTTAACTGGATTGAAGTCTACTAAGTCCCTTTGTAATATTATGTTCTCCACTATGGTAAGAAAAGGGTCCCTTGAGTAAGTCCCTCCTCTCTTCTCTTTAGGGTCAAGAATTATATTCAGGTCACCTCCTAAATTATGTTCCTGGGATTGTTGTGGTCTAGAAACTCCGAGAGTGTTTTCCATCACTCTCCCTTTTCCTCGTAGTGAACAAGAACATACATATTAAACAAGGCTAAGCTGAGATTGCTTGCTGTGTGTCGCAGTTCAGTAAATATCCAATGCTGGGTTTCGAATGATATTTCAAGGGAGAAGGAGTTTTTTGCCCAGAATGTTCCTATTCCTCCAGCCATGCCTCTTGCACTCACAACCTTTCCAGAGTCGAATTTCCATTTGGTGTTACTGGTGCTTAGAAGGATTTCCCCTTCTACTTTTGTTTCTTGGAGCATGAGGATGTCTGTGGGTTCCATTTTCAAAAGATCTTTTATGGCTTCTGCTTTTGCGGGATTCCCCAAACCCCTGCAGTTCTAAGAGGTCAGCTACATCATTTACCACTTATAGGGGTAGGCCCTCCTCCCTTGGAGGCCCTTGGCCTGGTGTTCCTCCCAAGATTCATTTCTATGGTAGCTTGGTTGCCGAGGGTTTTCTGTCTTTCTGATTCCTCTTCTCTAGTTTCCTTGTTTGATCTTCTTCCAACCTTTTTTGCTGGTCTTTCAAATGTTTCATCGTCTGATGAACCCACATTCTCTGTGGTTTTCTTCTTTTGTTTGATTATATCTGCATAAGAGGGGGAGGAAATATTGCTTGAGGCAGGGATTGGGTTATTACCTGGATCTGTGGTGTCGTTATTCTCCAGCTGAGGTGGAACTTCTCTCTCTGCCTCTGGAGGATCTGAAGGCGGCGTAAGGATTTCAAAGGGGTTTTTGTCCCCCTCAATGCTGCTTGTGTCTCTGCTTCCATTTTTTTGGTTGTTTGCACTTCCATTACCTACTTTATTATCTAACTCTTTAGCCTTATTTTTGTTGTTCTGTTTGCTGCTTGTTGGTTTCTTTGCATGTTTCCATTGTTCTCCCTTTTCCTTCTCTGATGCCTCCTCGTTTCTCTTTTTACAATGTCTTGCGAAGTGCTCGTACTCATGACAGTGTTGACACTTGAAGGGCAGTTGTTCGTAGTCGAGCTCCTGGATGTGTGTCCAATCCGCCACCGATAGCTTTATTTCTTCAGGTAGTCCGATTTCCAGGTCAACCTCCACACAGATCCGAGCGCAGGAGAATTGGTCCTTCCTCAGAGCCTGATCTATGTATTTCCCTAGGGCGTTTCCAATGGATTGAAGTGAGTTCTGGGTCTAGCAATGAAGGGGAAGGTGCGGGAGGCGCACCCAGACAGGAACAACCTTGGGCACATCTTGTGTTGGGTCGAAGTCTGGAGACCATTTGCTCAAATAGAAGCCTTGAGGGCCCATGAAGTATGGCCCATTTCTGAAGATCAGGCTTCTGTCCTCTGCATTATCAAACACGAAGACGAAGAACCCTGTGCCTACAAAATGACTCTTTATCCCTTCATTGACCAGAGGTAACTAGTTCCTTTTGATCCATTCTTTGACTGCTCTCGGGGACAGCCACAGTCCGGTAAACTGGCCAATGAGGCCTCTTTCTGCGAGTTTCATTGTTGCTTTGCAGGTTTCCTCCACAGGCAAGGTCACTGTGGGGATGTTGTCCAGTTTTTTAACAAACTTTTGCTGCGGGGCCTGAGGGCTGGCGATTCCCAGCAGCAGCTACTAGAGCTTTGAATGCTTCGAGCTCCAGCGGTAAGGGAGGAGGGGCCGCAGGGCCACCTCCATGCTCCATTGGGTAGATCGTGTGAGAATAGGTCGGTTCAGATGGCGCAGCTAGGGTTGCAGCAGTGCATCTAGATAAGGAAACATTATAAAACTTTCAACAGGGATCCCATTTTCACTAGAAACTTTTGGATGGAATTATTTTCTTATCTTGGTACTCAATTAGCTCATAACTCATCTTATCATCCTCAATTCGATGGGAAAAATGAGATAGTGAACAAATGTTTGGAAGGATATATTCGTTGCTTTGTATCTGATAAACAAACACAATGGGTCAAGTGGTTACCTTTGGTTGAATGGTGGTATAACACTTCCTTCCATACTACATCAAAAATGACACCCTTTATGGCACTTTATGGATATCATCCACCATCCATCGCATCAAATTTAAGAGAAAATTCTAAGGTTCAAGCAATGGAATATCACATCAAGCATCAACAACAAGTTCTCCAACTCTTAATGGATAACCTCACTTTAGCACATAATCGAATGAAACAACGGGTGGATCAACATCGCAATGAAATAAGTTTGGATGTAAGCGACTGGGAATTTTTCCGGCGACAACCATATAAACAAATGTTTCTCAAGAAAGCTAAGAAGGATAATAAATTATCACTAAAGTATTATGGTCCTTACAAGGTGTTGCAAAAGATTGGTACTATGGCATACAAATGCATACTGAATTGTGTTACGATGAAGCTATGTAGAATTTTTATCATGAATAAACAATGAGAAACCCTAAAGATCCAAAACCCCAACCCTAGGATATGAAGCACCAAAGGTTTATGGGCCTCAATGGGGTAAGTTGGAACACCAACTTCATGGGGTCGTAACCTTGGCATACGATCTTCATTTGGCGTGTACTATAACTTGTTAAAATATTTTATCTAAGGAAACAAAAAATTGACTCCAAACGTGAGCCAAAGACTCATGTTTTCCCATTTACCCAAAAATTTCATTTAGGGCCTAAAAATGGCCTTGAAAGTCTAGGAGCCAAAAATTAAAAAAAATTGTCAAAATAGGAAACTATGCTGAAAAATAGGAAACATATAAGAAACTATGTTGTGAGCCAAGTGGAATAGGTGGGTGGGCACCAATATACCCCTGGATCAGTCCTCCCTCCTTGGGAAGTAATGTTCCCCATTACATTAAGTACCCCCATGAGACGAGGAAACTTCTATTGAACTTGGTCCTTGGTGAGCCACCTGTCTTGGTGTAGGAGTTGGCATGCTTTGACAACCTGATATAGTTTGATCCTCTGTTGGTGAGTGTTCTTAATTTATGTGTCCATGATCTGATCATTTTGGCCTATTCAATGCAATTTGAGTTGAGCTTTGTTGGTGTCAGTTGCTCGGCAATGTATTATGTGTCCAACAATGGTGGAAAGTGTTAGCGCTTTAAATTTCACCTCAGGCTGAAAAAGGCAAACCTCAAGGCAACATCAAACCATTTAGCCTCGTAGCTAGCCCTACGGGGCAGGAGAAGGCTCTCTCCGGTCAATCTCGGTAAAATATTCAA
>APFE030387818.1:143538-170133 GCA_000404065.3 Pinus taeda
TTTTTTGTTTATGGAAGGTGTTTACAATGTCTTGTTATGGAAAATTTTAAGGATGGAAAATTACTTTGAAGTTTAAAAACATTGACGAATCTCACTAGTCGCTAATATGCACATTATAAAATGCTTATTGATGTATTTGTAAAATTATTCAAATTTATAATGATTTTATATATACTTTCTATATAATATTGGCATTTTTAAGGTAAAATAATTTTATATTGTAAAATTTGGGCAAATCATTTTTATAAAAATGGAAATTGGTGAATCTCTTTTTTGGAAAAATCATGGAAATTAGACCACCTGTGAATATTAGCCCCTAAAATTTTCCATGGTCTTGTTGATCGTTGCTAATTATTGTCTATTATGACTAACAATTGTTGATTATAATTTATTTTAGTTAATTATGGTTGAGTTTAGTTAATAATATCGCCAATCACTAATTATGGTTAATTATCATTGTTTAATTATCCTTGCAATGACTTGAATATGATAGCTAACTATGGTTGACTATGATTGAGAATGGTTGACTTTTGCTTAATTATGGTTGACCTAGGTTAGCTATGGTTGGCTTTAATTGACTATAAATAATTATGGTTGACTTTGATTCATGATGGTTAGCATTGGTTGACTGTAGTTAAAGATGGTTCAATATGTTTGAATTTGGTTGAATATGGTTTAATATAGTTAACTATAGATGATATCAAATGATTCCATTAACCATAGTTTGCTTTGATTAAACTCCATTAAATTCTCTTGATTATGGTTGAATTTTATAGTTGTTTGCGGGGTATAGTTAACTTTAGTTAGCTATGGTTGAATTTAGTTATCTATGATTAACATTGCTTGGATAACTATGCTCAACTGTGTTTGATTTAAGTTAATTATGGTTGATTGTGGTTGAGTTGGTGGATAGTCATTAACTTTATATTCTAGTTGAATTTCATTAAAAATTGTTAAAAATGATTGAATCTAATCAAGTTTTCCAAACCATTATAGTGTTTGGTTGATATCGGTTAACTATGATTGAATTTGGTTTAACATGGTTAACAATGATTCATTTTTCTTGAATATCATTGAATTTTGTTCGATAGTGTATTTATAGTTTGAATTTGTTAATGTTGATTTACTATGGTGTCTTTCAATCGTCTTCAGTTAATTATGGTTGACTTTGGTTAAAATTGTTTAAATATGGAATATGGTTGACTTTTTCTAACTTTTTTAGGTTATGAATAATATTGATTGACTATTCTTGACTTTCTAGACTATATTTGACTCTCATGGACTATGGTTAGTTAACTACCATTAACTATGGTTCACTATTGTTAACTTTGGTTGACATTTTGTTGGATATAATTAATTGTAGTTTACTATCATTGATTATTGCTTACTTTGGTTGATATCATTGTCGACTTCAAGGTTATGTTAAATTATAACATTTTAAGAGTACTGAATTAATATTTTATGTTTGAGGTTGATAATATGCCTAACTTCAATGAAATATCACATTGCAACATTGAAGAGTTGTAATTTAAATTCTATATTTGAGATTGATAATATGGTTGAGCTTATTGTTATATCACGTTATGACATTTCCATAATAATGGATTTAAGAGGTTATTTTCAATGCTATTTTTTTTAAGTTGGAAAAAATCATATTAGACAAAAATTACTAAAAGGAAATTATGATCAGTTAGAAAATAAACCAAACCTTAGACCCTAATTGAACTAAGAAGACAATTTAATAAGTAGTTATAAAAATAACTTTTGAAAGAGCCAATTGAGCTATATAGTAAACTAAACTCTTATTACAACTATTGGACATCAATTTCACTAGGAGCATAACTATGTAATGAAGAAAACATGACATAAGTAAAAATAACATATCAGGAGGGCATGCTAGGTGGACCAAGATAGTGGCAGACCTCTTATCCTTCATCCTTATTAGGATGTTGAATCTCTTGATCATTCTCGATGAAAATGGGGTTGGTGTTGGTATATTTAGAGGCTGAAGTGCTTACAAATTCAATTACTTCGTCGTCTTTCCTAGACCCATCACCATACACCTTGAAACTTAAGCCAAAGAAGACAAGGGATAAAATAGTGAACTCTGTATCAATGCTTATGATTTGATCAACTGATTTTTGTTCAATTTCTTTCGCTTTTTTTGTGCAAGGGAAAAAAGAGTCCTAGTAGGCCAATAGGATTGGACATATCTAAAAGAATTTCTGTTCCTTAACAGTGAAAACCTTGTATCATTGATGCATCCCTAAAATCATATTCTAATTTGATGAATAGGAGTTTGTTTCCTTCATTTCCGGATTGAAGAAACCAAACCTTTAACTTCCACTTGAGTTTCCAAAGAAGTAAACTACTAGAAATGTTTCTTTATGAACATCATATTCTTGTTGACCCCAATTCCTTGAGGACATGGGGAGGAAATCCAATGAGAATGTATTTAGCCCTTATGGTCCCCCATTTTGCTAGATTTAGGAATCTCTTTATGTGCCATGCTGAGGATAGGATAAGCATAATGGAAATCAAAATTGTAGTCCTAGAATCAATCTAGAGATGAATAGTTGCATCACTAATGATAAACAACAACACAATGCGAAGCAGGTGACCCAAAAGCCTCACAAGAATAGAATTCAAATACCATTAAATTACCACAAGAAGAAGAAATGGAGATAGAAACTAGAATTTAAGAATTCCTCATGAAATGTAGCATACATAAAATACAAATTCCTGACAACCCATAAAACAAAAGAGTTTAACTGCAATGGGAGAATGAACTAAACAAAAAAATCCAAATCCAAATTAACCCATGAGATGAGCATAGTAGGGTTGTGGATTGACAAGAGAAACGGAAAAAAAGATAAAGTTGCAAACAAACTCATCACAGAGAAGAAACATAAAAGAATATCATGAATCAACCAAGGAGAGGAGAGTGTCACTATTACCCCAAAACACCCATCTTGCAACATAATGGTAGTGATATCAGTGAATCCCCTTCTGATTGAAGCCACAATTAGTCATAACTAAGTGCCATAAAGGATTGAGAGGGTTGAAGTGCCATAATCCTATTATCACTTCATCATCAACATGATGGTAGTCATACTAGTGAATCCCCTTCCGATTGAAGCCACAATTAGTCATAACTAAGTGCCATAAAGGATTGAGAGGGTTGAAGTGCCATAATCTTATTATCACTTCATCATCAATTCACACATATTAGTCACCCTTCCCATGCACCAAATTATAATCACCAGATAATAAACAAAAGTACTTATTGGGAATCGCACCATGTAGGAGATCTATGGTTTAGCCAACTACATGGCTTATCATTCATCAACATGCTTAACTAACACTTTATTTAAGGGGGATTTAATGTTATGTTACATTAAAACATTTCAAGAGTAATTGTATTTTTGACTTCAATGTTATGCCAAGTTTCCATATTTAAAAAATAATAATTTAAAAAGTTATGTTTAGGGTTGATAATATGGTTGACTTTAATACCATGGTACAATGTCATATTTAAAGAGTATTAATTTAAGAGATTATGTTTGAGGTTAAGAACATGGTTGAATTCAATGTTTGAAATAAATAATTTAAAAGTTTATGTTTGAAGTTGATACTATGATTCACTTAAATATTATGTCACATCATGATGTTTCAAAAAGCAATAGTTAAATAGTTTAGGTATGAGGTTAATAATAAAGTTGGTATCAATGTTATGCCATAGTGCATGACCTTTGAAAAGTAATAATTTTAGAGGTAGATATAATATGGTTATTTTTATTATTGGTTATATTGTTGATATGGATCATATGATTGATAGCATGGTTAAGTTAAATGTTACTCATAATGTTAAGTGTAATAATTAAAAAGTTATGTTTGAGCTCATAATATTATTGATTTTTTTTGGTTAAGTTGAATGTTATTTTACATTCAAAATGTTATGTGTAATAATTAAAAAGTTATGTTTGAGCTTATCATACTATTGATTTTAAGAGAGATTGTGTATTGTGATATTTCAATAACAATAATTTAAATGGTTAGGTTTGAAGTTGATAATATGAGAGTGTTTCTAATGGTATGTCACATTACAATATTACATGAGTAATAATTTAAAAAAATATGTAAAATATGATAATGTTTTATCATCTATTATGAATGATTATCTTTAATATGGTTGATTTTTTAACATTGTAATATTAAAAAATTATAGTTATCTTTCAAAAGAATAAAAAATGAAATATGTCGCATTACATCGATGAAATTACATCACGTTATGAGTTTGAGAATGAATAAAAAAGACATTTAACTATGATTTATATGATAAAATGTAGTTTATACCATGTTAATTGTATATTCCATATCATGCACTACTATTTATATAGTTATATGGCTTACATAAATAATGGTAGTATTTATGAGATTTATATTATTAATGAGTTGACTTTTTGTATTTTTATTTTTCAAAAGGAATTCATATCTGAAAAGAAATAGAGAAATGAGTGTATCACATTATGATATTTGAAGTTGAATAAAATAAAGATATGTCATATTGTAAAATTTGAAAAGCAATATAATAGACTTTTTCATTATAGTTTATATGATGAAGTATAGTTTATACAGTAAATGTTTTTATTTAAAAAGTAGATAAGGTAAGGTTGTCTTTGGCGATCAGCTACAAATTTCTAACTGTTTTTATATTATGATTCTTTGGAAAAGGAATAATCCTCTTTCAAAATATATCACATTATGACGTTCAAAGAGAAATCAAAGATGATTACACTATATTATAACATTTGAGAAAGAATAAAAGAGGCATTTAAATATGTTATATGATAAAAGTAAAGTGAATATGATTTATAATATGGTTGATGTGTTTGATTTTATAGTTATGGATTATAGCTACCTATGATGGGAAAGGAATAAAGAAAGCATGGTGTCACATTATCATGTTCGAAGAGGAATAAAAGTGGGTTACATCACATTGTAATATTTAAGAGGATAACAATATACATTTTTTTATTCTTTGTATCTATAAATATAGATAATATGGTTAGTAATACAAATATAGATAATATGGTTAGAAATATGGCTTATGTGGTTGGATTGATGGTTTATAGACTATATTATGGTTGAATATGATTGGGTTTATTTTTAGATGATTATGGTTGAGCAATGCTAATCCTGTTTAATTAAAGTTCTTTATAGTTGACTTTTGTGGAAGTTTATTGTTTTTTATAGCTTATTATGTAAATTCTAGTTGACTATAGTTGAATTAGGTGAAATATTGTTAATTATAGTTTATTATAACTAATTAGGATTGACTCTAGTTGATGTTGGTTTATATTTATATTTTTCAATATTACAATGTGGTTTTTTGTAGTCATATTTATGATCTTTATGGGTGTGTGTATGTGTGTAGTATTTTATAGATTAAAAATCATTGTATTTCCTACCATGAAACAATGAGTCATAATTGACACATTTATAAGGAACTTGCAAAAAAATTATTCCCTTTTCTCAATAGGGATGCACACCCATGGTGATTTTTAGGATTGCACAAACATTCTTGTTTAAATAGATTCATCCATTTCCCAAGCACCATGCAGCCAATTGTGCCATGGAATGAAATTCCCACATAAGTTTTATTAAAAAAAGAACATGCATGCATTAGAATGCATGCACATGTTAACAACATCTTTATATTCCATTGTGTTAAAAAAATGTGATAATTTTTTCTACATTTTACCTCTTTATATTCCATTGTGTTAAAAAATGTGATAATTTTTTCTACATTTTTACCTCAACCTACATCACTTTCCTCCTCTTCCTTCACCCCAAACCACGAGCATGTTATTGTTGATTTAACATAATATTTGCAAGGGTAAGCAAGAAGGACATTGTAATCACTGAAACTCATAATTCTGGTAGAGATATCTTATTTATAAATAGATTTTATTTGAAATCTCATTTTCATATTTGTTAAATTATAGAAATTTACATAAATTTCTAGAAATATTTTGTTAGTACTTAAATCTACCTTATGTTTCCACAAGACCCACACACAAAGATTAATTGATGTTTAGAAGAACTCATAAAATTAATTGTGAGCTTAGGAACATTAGAGAGAAATATTATATTTGATTGGCCACTTTGCATAAGATAGTGTTGTTCCTTCACTTGGTTATTACCCCAGCCAATGGCCTAATTATCTAATATATTTGAATATTGGGATAGGATGAGAGAGTTTTACTCAACCAAAATTAGTAAGGAAAAGATGAAAAGTTGCATGTAACTGAAGATATTATTGTTCATTTATTTATTTACCCTAGAAACAACCAAACCTTTGATCGAAGAAAGAGGCATCTTTCCATGGATTGATGCTGATTCTAACCATAAAAATTTCATTAGAAAAATTTGGTGGTTTATGGTATTTGAAAAATCTCCATATAATAGTAGCGATGTTGATCCAGGTGGATATTGGTGGCCACCCTCCAATTCCATTTGGACCCCCACCATTATTTCTTTCAGTTTTTTCAGTTTCCTTAATTGTAGCACAATTTACTATTTTTAACGGTTTTTCAGGTCCTCCACTTCTGTAACCATTTTGAGGCCCTAAACGACGTTTTTTTGGGAAAATTGAGAGCAACAAGGGTCCATGAATTGATTTTTCTCATCCAAAAGTTATAGTCCTCAGATAGATCTTTCTAATGAGGTATTATGCGCGTCAAACAAAGATCATATGGCAAAGTTATGACCCCAGGAAGTTGATGCACCAATTTACCCAAATAACGCCCATAGTTTGGTGCTTCATCTCCTATGGTTAGGTTTTTTTTATGTTTAGTGTTTTCCATTGTTTCTCAATAATAAATAGGCCTTCAAGCCTCATTGTAAGATAGTTCAGAGGCATGTAGCTGCCACATCTCTCTTCAAAGATAAGCTACCATCGCCCGAGCTAGTTTATTTCCATTTGTAAGCATATTTCAGTATTTTATATTAATGAAATGAAGTATTATTTCTGTTGCATCTCTGTATTTATGGTTATATCTGTAATTTGTTGCGTTCTTGTTCAAATCTGGATCAATGGTATCATAGCAGTCAGCTCTTTCTTTGTTTTTCTTTGCATGTCACCAACGAGGTCGAGATATAAGGAGTTAGGGCTTGAACTGTTCGAACCTTTGTAAGACTAGCCTCACAAATCTTGATGACCTGCCATGGAGGATGAAAAGAAAGATGAGGGGGCAGGAGATCCTATCAAAATCTTGCTTGAAGAGCCCCTCGAGTGACAAAGAAATCGATGATGGACAACTTTGCCTTGATCCTTCAGTGGCTTCCTAGGGGCGACACATCTACTTCCAGCAGCTACTCTGGAAGTGCCACACCCTTTAAGGTACAAGTTAACTTTGAAATTCCCATATTTGAGGGTCAAATAGATGCAGACGTTGTAGATAAATGGTTAAATATGCTAGAAGGGCATTTTTTTGTTCATGATTTTTTCCGGTTGGGAAAAGATTACTTTCACTCTTCTCAAAGCTGCCCTCCATGTCAAGGACTAGTGGGAAACCTACCATGATTAGAAGGATGAAAGTACAGCCTCACTTTTTTTAGCCAGACCCACTTGGAATTCATTCCTGAATGCCATGAAGGAGCAGTACTACCTTGTCAAAAGCTATAAGGATAAATACATAAAGTGGACCACGCTGTGACAGGGAAGGGACCAAGACATGCCAAAGTTTACCAATATTTTTCATACCTTTGCACAAAGTTGGGTATTAAGGATTCTGAGCTGCATTTGGTACTCAAATACGTGACTGCCTACACAGGTACATCCAGGACAAGATGGAGTTCTTGAACATCTCCTCGCTCGGCACGACGTACCGATATGCTGTCAAGATTGAGTAGAAGTTTAAATAGAAGAAGCGAGACTTTGGATCTACAAATCCAAAGCAAGGGAAAGGCACCCCCAAACCACTGAACAAAGGAAAAAGCCAAGGTGGGGTGGCCCAGGACAACCCGCCAAAGCCGCAAGCAAAAAACAACACCGCGAAGCCAATGAAGGACACGGGAAAGTGGTGTGAGTTCTATAAGAGCTCCAGTCACAACACAAGTGAGTGTCGGGCCAAGCAGTCACTGATGGTCGAGCTAAAGTCTTCAGAATCAGATGCATGTTTCGACTCTGAGTCAGAACTCGATAAGGGGAATGAGAAAGGGAAGCAGATTATTGATGTGGAGCCTAATTGCCACCACGAAGATCTAGAAGGAGGAACTCGAAGATCCAGAGGAGGAGGAGCATCTTTTCCACTCCAGATGTGGGTAAAGGGCTCCCCACTACAGTTCATTGTCGATAGCGGGAGCCGAAAAAACATCATTTCAGCAGAGGTCGTGAAGCGGCTGGGCTTACCAACCACAGAACATCCACAACCGTACACCATCGGATGGCTTCACCAAGGACATGATCTTCATGTGAGCCAGCAGTGTCGCCTTTCATACAACATCAAGCCCTCCACGGATGAGGTATTGTGTGGCGTTGCTCCCCTTGATGTTTGTGATGTATTATTAGGCCAACTATACTTGTGGAAGTGACATGCTGTGTATGAGTCAAGGTCTTGTGCTCTTATTGTTACTTTGGAAAATAAGTTGTACAGGATACCGGAGGTAGCACCGCTTACCACCATCTCTTTGGTTACTGTAAAATAATGCAGTAAGCTCATTTCCAGAAACAGGAAATCTGTTTTCCTGATGATACACCCTCAAGGAAAGAAGAAGATGGTGGCCACGACCTCCAAACAGGGTCCCTTCGCACGAAAACTAGAGATATACAAGGTCGTGGAGGAGTACGAGGACATATTCACTTGCCCCACAGGGGTTCCTCTGCACTGTTAGGTGAAGCACTCTATTGATCTGACCCCAGGTGCGCCACTGCCCAATGGACCAATGTATCGGTGCTCCGTTATGGAGAACGAATAAAACAAGAGGTAGATTTAGGAACTACTGCAGAAAGGTCACATAGGACTAAGTTCATCGCCTTGTGGGAGCCTCATCGTGTTGGTACAGAAGAAGGATGGGACTTGGAGACTCTGTATTGACTATCGGGTGTTGAACAAGATCACTATCCGGAATAGGTATGTGATCCCATGGATTGATGACCTTTTCGACCAACTGAAGGGATCAAAATATTTTAGCAAGATTGATTTGAAGTCAGGATATCACTAGGTACCAATCAAACCCTCCAATGTGTGGAAGACTTCCTTAAAAGCCAAGGAGGTCCTTTTCGAATGGTTGGTTATGCCTTTCAGATTGACAAATGCTCCTGCAACCTTCATGAGGCTAATGGATGACATATTGCAACCATTCACCAACTCATTTGTAGTTGTATACTTGGATGACATCATGATCTTCAGCCAGAGTTGGGAAGTGCACCTCGACTACATTCGACAGGTTCTCCAAACACTGCGCAACTCAAGTTATGTGCTAATTTGGAGAAATGCACTTTTGGCATGACCCAAGTTCAGTATCTCAGAGACATTATTGATGAACAGGGGGTGCATGAGGATCCAACCAAGATCCAAGTCGTTCAAGATTGGCCATCTCCAACCACTTTGATAGAGCTCCGCAGCTTTCTGGGTCTTTCCAACTTCTACCGCAAGTTCATGTTGGGATTTTCTCATATCACTTGGCCCTTGAGTCAAGTCACCAAGGGAGGAGCGAAAGAAAAATTCTTTTGGTCTGAATCTCAATAGAGGGCATTCACAGAGTTGAAACATCGCCTCTGCTCGGAACCAGTGCTTGCATTACTAGACTTGCAACAACCATTTGAGATCGAGATAGATGCCTCTGACTATGCTATTGGGGAAGTCCTTACTCAACACGGGCATCCATTGGCATATCACAATGAGACACTTTCAGACATAGTCCGAAAGTATCCCACTTATGACAAAGAGATGTATTCCATTGTGTAGGTCTGCTGACAAAGGAAGCATTACATTTTGGGGAAGGAAATGGTCATCCACACAGACCACCAGCCCCTACAGTTCATACGGACCCAATGGAAGTTGCAGAATGATCGCCATCAGAAGTGGTCCACATACCTGCAATAGTTCCATTTGAATATCAATTATAAGAAGGGCAGCACCAATAATGTTGCAGATTCCCTCAGTCAACCACTGATCATGGAACTAACCACCATTCTTAACTCTTGTGGGAACGAGACTTCTCATTGGCGACTTCTCTATAAAAGAGACCCAGAATTCAGCCACACATACCAGACACTCTTGGAGGGTCAACATGTTCCATATTTTCACCTCCAAGATGCCCTGTTATGCCACCTAGGTCACCTTTGTGTTCCTTTAGGCGAGCGTGCCAAGATGATTTGGGAAGCACACTATAGTCAGGCTGTTGGGCATTTCGAGGTTGAGAAAATGGTAGCAGTACTACAGAAGTATTTTTATTGGCCAAATCTTCAATAGGATGTCATGAAGTACATCAGATGCTGCACTACTTGCACCATTGCCAAACCGACCATCAAGAAGCAAGGCCTCTATACTCCGCTGCCTACCCCTAGTTGACCTTGGGAATCCATCTCCATGGATTACATGTTGGGCCTTCCTTCTACTAAGCATGGAAATGACTATGTTTTTATGGTCATCGACAGGTTCTCGAAGATGTCCATTATGGCAGCCTGCAAGAAGAATATCAAAGCAAAAGCCACTGCTAAACTCTTCTTTGAACGAGTGTGGGTACACTTTGGGATCCCATAGTCTATCATCTCAAATCGGGACAGAAGGTTCCTCAATACATTTTGGTCCAGTCTTTGGTCGATGTTGGACACCAAACTCACTAAGTCCACAACCTTCCATCCCCAAAATGATGGCCATAAATAGTTCATCAACATGATGATCGTACACATTCTGCGCATGTACAACTCAAAACGTCCACACACATGGGATGAGAGCCTACCCTATGTTCAACACAACTATCACCAGACTCTTCACATCTTGACTGGCCACAATGCTTTTCAGGTAGGCTTGGGATTCGAGCCACTATGTCCCATTGATGTGGCCATGCCATTTGCAGCTACTCAGGGAGATTCGATCCATGTCCAGTGTGAAACGGATAAGGCAAACAACTTCATTGAGCACATCCAACATATCCGCCAGTAGGTCCATGACATTATGGAGAAATCAAATGCTAAGTACAAGCAGCGACATGATGAACATCAAGTGCCACACAAGTTTCAGGTGGGCAACAAAGTTTGGTTGCATTTGCAAAAGGAACGCCTTATGGGATCCTATTGGGAACTTAGACCACTCCGATATGGTCCTTACACCATTACCACTGCTATGGGAGACAATGCATTTGAGCTCAACATTCACCCATTCCTTGGCCTGCACCTAGTGTTCAATGTGGATTGCCTTCGGCCATACTTTCCACCATTACTAGGCACATCCAACATTGCAGAACAACTCACACCAATAGAGTTAAATCCAGATTGCATGGAATAAGCTACAATTGATCGGATCATGGACACGCAGATCAAGTTCACTTACTAGTAGAAGATCCAACTATATCGAGTTTTCAAAGTAGACCAACTCCTTCACCAGGGCAAGTGGCTCACCAGGGACCAAGTTTAGCACAAGTTTCCTCATCTCATGGAGGAACTCAACGCAATTGGGACCATTTCTTCCTAATGGGTTGAGGAATGATCCAGGTGGATATTGGTGCCTACCCACCAATTCCACTTGGAACCCCACCATTGTTTCTTTCAGTTTTTTTGTTTCCTTAATTCTAGCACAATTTACTATTTTTAGCAGTTTTTTAGGTCGTGAACTCACAGAGCTGTTTTGAGGCCCTAAACAATGTTTTTTTGGGAAAATTGGGAGCAAAATGGGTCCATGGACAGATGTTTCTCATCGAAAAGTTGTAATCCTCGGATAGATCTTTCTAATGAGGTATTGTGTACGTCAAAAGGAGATCGTATGCCAAAGTTATGACCTCGAAAAGTTGATGTACCAATTTACCCAAACGGGGCCCATAGTTTGGCGCTTCATCTCCTAGGGTTAAGTTTTTGGATGTTTATTGTTTTCCACTATTTCTAAACAATAAATAGGCCTTTGAGCCTCATTGTAAGACAATTCAGAGGCATGTAGCTGCCACATCTCTCCTCAGAGATAAGCTACCATCGCTCGAGCTAGTTTATTTCCATTTCTATTTGTAAGCATATTTCAGTATTTTACGTTAATGAAATGAAGTATTACTTCTATTCCATCTCTGTATTTATGGTTATCTCCGTAATTTGTTGCATTCCTGTTTAAATATGGATTGGATGTTCCATTGCATTTTATTCATAAATTGTTGGTTGAGTTATTATCGGTCTCCATGTTAACAATTTTGACATGGGTAACTTATATGGGATTGGTCTTGGCCCTATTTAGGATTGAGCAAAGGCTAGGTGTAAACCATTGAGAGGGTCATCCACTCCTAGGCATATGCCTAAACCCCACCACCATCCCCTACCCCAAACTTCCCGTCACCCAACGTTATACGATGTCATATTAGAGATAGGGTTTTTGCCATTAGTTCTATGAAATAATCCCTAACATGCAATATATTTCAACTTACCTTGTTTATGGTATTTATACATCAAGACCCATCATTAGATTGACCTAGAGCATCAAGTGTAGGGCCTTCAGACCATGTCAATTCTAGACCATGAAAGGCATGTAGCTTGGTTAACTATTATACTTAAAAACCAATTGTTTCACATTAATGCTTTCATTTCAAACATACTTCTCATGGCCCAATAGAGGCTCCTATTTAGGAAAAATTCTTACATGAGGTTAGTATGATAATTTTTTTTTATAATTTCATTAATTATATATAAATTCTATGATTTGGAAAACATAACTATATCCTATTTGTAGTTGTGTTTTATTCTATATCATATACATCTCTCGTAAGTTGATACACTTTGAATACGGTGGTATTACTCATACTCTCAAGGTTGATGTAGAAATTGTGCTAACATGCATGATTAGGGTACAACACATGGAAGCATTTAGATGAATTTATGATTTTTCCCCATTAATTTGAAATCATGTTATAATTCAGATATATGTATAAATATAGTCATAAATAACTTATAAGAATTATATGTTTTCATTAATTAGACCATAATTAAGAGAAATGGGAATATGGATTTAGGGGTGGCAGCTACTATCTTTCCCTATATGAATATGAATATGAATCACTTAATTGATATATTCAATAGAAATTTGATTGTGAACAACGAACCTACCTCTTGAATGTTTGAATTCTAATTCAACTATGGTGACCAAAAGTTCACTCTAATATTTTTTGGTATCTTTGTTTCCTTAAAAAAGATGGTTTGTTTAGTGTCTAGTCTTCTTGCCTTGTTCCTTGTCTTAGAAAGTCCATATTTTTGGTAGGTTATGTATGGTACATTGTAAACATTCAATGATAGACATCCCAATGAAGTGAGACACCCCAACTTAGTTTTGTCTATCAACTCCTTCCTTATGTGCAAGTAGGTTTTCCAATTATCTTTTAATTCTTCTAAAAATTATTAAGTCATGGCTAATACCTTTCCTTATTTGATAATATTTTTTATCTTTTTAACAAGAAATGTCATGGCTTCAATGCATCCACCTCATTGCTCACCTTTTCCTTTCTCTATTTCACATATGTTGTCATTGGTGTCAGTTGCAATGTTTCCATTGATGGCTAAGGAAGCACACATGTTTTTAGTAATGCACACATAATCTTTGGTCAATCCTCGCTAAAGATCAAGTAGTAGAGGAATGAGTAGGATGAGAAAATTAAATTTGGTGTTTCCATGAGGCATGGTGTGGTACATAGTCTAGACCAGTATGTGATACAATCCCAGGTGCGGTGTTGGTATATAAAAGTGAAGGGACAATATCGGTACATAAGACCATGTGGTGCATAAAGGCATAATCGTTAAAAACTTAATAAAATATTTTTCTACGAAACAAGTGTTCTTAATATCATCCACTAATCCATGATTAATCCCTAATTATCCATGATTAGAAGATATTGAATGGGATTATCAAAGGTGGGTTTGTACCACGGTAATGTAGCACCGAGCATCAAATGTTTTTTCGATTGAGTGTCCTGGTACGATGTAGAAATGTTGGTTCCTCTATGGGGGTATCAAAGAACTGATCACTGGATGGTGTATGAGGCATGGTGTGGTACATAATCCAAACCAGTATGTGATACAATCCTAGGTTGGTGTTGGTATATAAAAGCGAAGGGACAATGTTGGTACATAAGACCAAGTGGTGCATAAAGGCATAATTGTTAACACTTTAATAAAATATTTTTCTACAAAAAAGTGTTCTTAATCTAACCCACTAATCCATGATTAAGCCCTAATTATCCATGATTAGAAGATACTGAATGGGATTATCAAAGTTGGATTTGTACCAGGGTACTGTAGCACCGAGCATCAAATGTTTTGTTGATTAAGTGTCCTAGTATGATGTAGAAATGTTGGTTCCTCTACGGGGGTATCAAAGAACTAATCACTAGATGGTGTATGGAATAAAGGTTAGACAAATATATTGTATGACATGGCAGTAGCCTGACATGGAAAGGAGATGATGTAGAAAATCCATGTGGATGACATGTGGCAAGAATAAATGGATTTGTTTCTCAGTCAATAGGGATTTGGCAAGTGACAGTGGGAGTGTCAGAGGATGACATGTGGCAGATGACATGGAAGATGGAACACATGGTGGATGGTGATTGGTTCATGATGGCTTGATGTGGCAAAACCAAAGGTATTAGGACTTGCGTCAGGATTGTGTTTGGAAATGTTTTCTAATGTTATTTGTTTTAGTGGAAAAGTCAAAAAATCAACGTTACAAGGAAAAGTTACAATGGGCCAAGGGATCAGTGCTTGTGGACCCTATATTGGGGGACTAGGGTGCCAAAATGGACAACTATGAAGGGATTCAATGCTAGGGTATGGATGGTTAGGTTTCAATCAATTAATATTCTGCACAGAGGATAGGGTCACATCACATGGTCATGGTGTTTAATGGTTAAGATCGTGGAGCTAAAATGTTTTGAAAGAGTCTGGGTATCCAGACATCTGAATGTATAGAAGTGGATCATCTTACATGGACACATATTCTGAATCTATTGGATTATTCACTTAAGGCATGTTCCCAGCTCAAGTTCATGAGAGCTCGATGTTTTACCTACTATATCTAAAGTGTTATGAAATAATCTAAATTTTAAAAAATCTATTTATATAAAAGGTGGACCCTCTTCTATGGACCTATACTCCATATTTAGCATAAATAATATAAATAAATATGGGCATCTAGTAATCCATGTGTTTTTCAAAATTTCTTCATTAATGTGAACTCAAATTATAGATCCATTAGAAATAATCGTTTATGAACATGGTCTTGGCACAAGGTCATGTGTGTTTGATGATTGAGCCCTTTAAGTTGGTGTCAGTGTTTAGTAATATGGGTAAGCAAGTCATTCATATATTTGTATATCCATTATATAGAATTGGACCCATATTCCATATCTATTGGAGCAACTCTTTTAGAACATGATACCAATGCATGATTGTGGGTGTTCAACTATTTAACCCATGAGGGCTAAAGAACCATGAAAATTGAGAAGTAATCCAAATCATCTAGATCAAATCTCCCCTGGCATGCCAACTCTGATAAAATAAAACTCACATTATGTCAGCCATGACCAAGTCTTTGTTGGTTGATATTTAGAAATGTGGTATAAATAACTCAAGGCAGAAAGGTTTTGGGTGTGCAATGATGATTTGATGAAGTGATCAATAACATATAAAACAAAGCAGGACACGACAAAGTCCAAGGATGAAGTATGAGGAGGTTGTTTTGTTACACAATATTTTGTCACACTTCACATCCCATATCCCGAAGAATCAAAATGATGAAATATGTCAGTGTACTCGCCATGAAACACATATAGAAACATCCTTGAAGAAGAGAAGAAAAGTTGCCCTGAGAGAATTCTGGAGAAATTTTCCTTTACCCTTCTTCTTTCCTTTCGAGGATTTATCTTTTGTGGTAGATTGGACAAAATTTACCTCTGAGGCTTTACCTGGATTATTAGGAGTATCAATAGTTTTTGAAGACGCAGCAACCTGAGTAGATTTATGTTTTGAAGAGGTAGTCTAAGTACTACTAGACAGCTGAGCCATAGATCTAGTGATGCCATTGATTGGTGGTGAATATGTGGGTTTGGAAGAGGTAGGGCCAGTCGAAGGTCATTGGGTGCCAAGTAAGTGTTCATATAATGTACCAGATTGTGAATAAACCAAATCCAAATATTGGGAATGGGCGATGGATTGTTCCTCAGTCACATAGCCACCAATGGTTATGTCTTAGGAAATAGGAGGTATAAATGATTTAGTGAACTATTCAATCGAAAATAGATCTTAGATTTCGAATTTGATGACACGATGCCTACGCCTCCATTCATGGATATGATTAAAGATGTGAGTAGAAGTCATATGTTCTAAAGATGTTAGGAGATGAGTTCTAGTTTCATATCAGACCAACAGTTGGAAGTGAGTGAGGAAATCTATAGCTAAAGTATTGAAGTCTTGAAAAGCACCATGAGGGAGCTCTATGTACCATTTGGCAGAAATGCCCGTTAAATTTCACTGGAAAAGACGTAATTGAATAGAATCATCGACACAAGAATTAGAGGAACACCATAAATGGTAAGTCATAACGTGTGCTTGGGGGTCTTCTCCAAATTTACCTCGAAATTCGGGCAATGACAAAGGATTAACCTCTTTATTAGGAATGTGAGTTCCAGAAGCTTCCACTGGAATACCTTGGGGTGTTGACACTATAGGTGGGTTATCACTTTTTGTTTCCATGATTGGAAATAACTCTCGGTTAGGAACCCAAGTCATTGTAGGAGAATCAAGCAAACTATATGGATGTGGAGGTGATAAATACGCTGAAGAATCTGATTCAAAGAGTGGATTCAGAGGAAAAAGTAAGTAATTTGAAACATAATGATTACTATTAGGAGGAGAGTCCTAGGATGAGCCTACCGAGTCTGGAGGTGTTCGGGAAGAAAGAGGTTGGATGCTTAGGAAAATACCAAGTTCAACTCCTTGGCTTTCAAGAGATTCAGGCCCAACATTATCGATACTTACAAGTTGAATTGAATCAGGTGCATTAATATTTCCATGAATATCTGGGGTCTCGTTTAGAACTCTTGGTGGTTCTGCCATGATGTATTTTCACAGAATGAATTAGAAATGTGTGGTGATGAATGCTTTGGTCTTAAAATCAATTTTTATAATTAACCATTAATGTGGAGGACAAAACGAGGTTTTCGTTTCACAGGGAAATGGTCATTTTGTGGTCAATTAATTTTATTATCAAAAAGGAAATAAATAACAAATGGGTAAAACTAGGCATAAAGGATTACCAAGTAACCATGAACTGCTATATACACCTTGGAGAAACCAACAAAAGCATGATGAGATTCAATCCATTAACATGTAGATATATGAATCTTTCACTTTCACTTTTTAATGAACCCAACAAAAGAAAAATGAAATTCAATTAGTTAACATGCAACTATATGAATCTTTCACTTTCACTTTTCAATGCACTCAACAAAGTAAAAAGGAATTTAATTCAAATGCACCTACAAGAAAATGTTTTTCACTTCTCTTTTCAATGAATAATAATCCACTTCTTTCAGCTTTAGAATAAGCAATGCGATCTATGTGTATTATAAACCAAAATGACTTTCCAATACAAATGAACCTAATGCAATTTGAAAAGAAAATTTTGAAGTAAAAACTAAAACAAATGCAAGTGCCTTTTCTTAATGGTTTCCAAAAGAGAAAACAATGGTCAATCAACAGAAAAATCAGTATCCCAATGAAAAAAACAAGCAACAAGTGATGAATCCATTTGACTTAACACCCTAAGAACTCAATCAAACTCACTTTTAATACTTCAAATAAAATGGGATAAATTTTGCAAATAATCAAGACAAGCAACCAAAACACTAACAAATCCAAGCACACAGGATAGTGAAAGACTTCAAATGTTAAGACACATTGGACCCTACTAACAAAAACCCTAAATTTTCTCAAATTTCAGGGATTAGCGTGAGTGTTACACTTAAACCCGTGCCGAGAATGCTTTCAGCGTGGCTGTTATTGAATAATCTGCGTTGGCTGTGCGACTTTTTTAGGCAAAAGAGCATTAGACGAGAAAGACTTGGAAAAACAAAAAGAATTTCAAAAAGAAGACCAAACTTAACACTCTAAAGGATTAATCACTCAAAGTGCAAACATATACATAATCAAAATGATTGATAACTAAACAGTTGGCCAAACTAATCAAATAGCCATAATCCAAGAAAGAGTTTGAAAGGGCTATAGACTCCCTAGTGGAGTCACCATTTTGTTGTGAAGACAATCCATTCTTCGAGAATAAACGATCTCTCTAGTCCTATGAGAGGATCTAGCAACAAACCAGACAAACAAGTACATGCTTTCCTAGTTTATGTTAAAAATGCAAAGTAAGACAAATAAACTACCTCAGTCTGAGCTATTCTATGTATGCTTTTGTCTCTCTTGTTTGTTCTTCCTTGGAGGTACTCATCCGTGAAGACGTAAAGAGGATTGAACCTGGAAGTGAGAAGGCCAAGAATGAAATCAACGAGTGCTTAACATCAGAGTGAGGTAGGTTATCTATCTTAATTTTAATTTTCCAACATAAACTAGGAAAGGCTATACTTGTTTGTGCAGTTTGTTGCTAGATCCTCTAATAGGACTAGAGAGATCGCTTCTATTCGGAGAAGGGATTGTCTTCACAACATGTTTAGAAAAAAATAGTTTTTCCAAAAATCTAAGCATAAACACGTGCTAATTTGGAGACATAAAGTAGTCTCTAGTGTGTAGTAAAAGAAGAATAAGGCAAAGAGAATTTTTTTGTATTTTGAAGATTAGAGCTAATATAATGTTTGGAGATGAAAATTAGAGAGGAGAGAATTGTGTGCAGATTTAAAAAGAAACTTTTTAGAGTTACGAATAAAATTAGATAAAAATAAAAATCAGAATTAAATTAGGGGATTGGTGTCTTGTTCAGGTTGGTGCTTGTAAATCATGGTATTCATATATGTAAATAAGGGAATTGGTGTCTCCTTTGGTTAGTGCTAGTAAATTGATGTAATAGTAGGTTGGTGCCTACAAGAATATTCAAACAAATAAGATTTGTGGTTTTATCTCTTTAAGGCTTCCACGTGCATTTGGTGTTTTGATGTATTGACTCTATGATTATGCTTATATGGTTTAAGAAAAAATTATTGTTTAAAATATCCATTATACAAATTAATTCCCCTCTCAGTTTAACCATAATCCCAATAATTGTATCATAGCACATTCCCTTAAAAGAAATCTAACCACTATGTTAGGGACCCAGAGTCACACTACGTTGTGTTGTAGTGCAGATCCTATGAACATCTAAGTGTGATCATATTTGCTACTTTATTCTTAAGATATTCTCTTTTATATCCATGTATAAGGCCATCTATTGTTATCTAGAATTGTTCAATGTGTTTTCATATCCCCTTGACTTTAATATTCTAGCCTATGGTTCTTGGCATAAGAGAGGTAAAAAGGTGTAGATGACTCAAATTGCATGAAAATAAGACCATATATTTTATGGTTTTTGTAAATGTGTGTTTGAAAATGACTGTTTGATTCTATTATGAACTCAATTAAATTTTGTAGTTGCTAGAAATAGTTCAAAAGTCATGCATCTTATTTTCTCCTACAAAATGTCACAAGAAAGTAAAATTACATGAATTCATCACAATCCTGAAGTAAAATATTTGTGCAGAAATAAGTTTCTCTGTGTTAAATGAAAATCCAAACAAATTTAATATGTCACTTATATGGAAAATTGATTCATCATTCACATTTAACGTTCATAACACGTTCTTGGAAGAAAGTGCCTAAAATATGCATGAATAATGTTTCAAATCTGTCTCCATTTTGTGTTAAATTGGAAAACTATTTGGGATTAAAGGTTAGGGAAAAACAACCAATCATTGAATGCATTTGTTGGGTTGCATTTCCACTGATCCTAAGTTGTGGCATTCATAACCCTTGGGTTTGACATGAAAATTTGAAAATATGAAATACAGATGAAAAATGGAGAACATATGCTGCCTAATTTAAAAGAGCAATTAAGAATTCCTTTAAATCAATTGAGACTAGGTGGGAAGCTGAGAAATTAAGAATTCAACTATTAGAAAACACAAAATTTTGAAATTTACCATTTCCTGAAAAACCCTTGTAAGAAATATCAAAGAAGTCAAGATACTCCTTAAACTACCTTGATAAATCTTGCAAAACCAAAATAAACCATTATTCTAATGCTAGAATTTATTTCAATTAATTATTCCCATACAATTCCATACAATTCACATAACGAATCGGGTTGACAACTCAAAGTGTAAAGGAAATTGCATAAACTTGTATTTAATTAGTAGTAAACTTGAAAACATGAGATGGGTATGAAAAATACATGATAAGAAGGTACAAAAAGCCCAAGTGTTACTACAAAATTATTCCTTAGAATAGCTTCAAGACCTCCCAGTAATTCATCAAAATTTTTGGTAGAGTTTACCTAACAACCAAGATTTCTCCCCCTAAAATTTTCAAAATGAGGCCTATATATAGGCACTCAAGAAGTTGTACCCTACCTTAAAACACTAGAGGTATTTGAAAACCATCCATATTCCTTACAAAATTTTTAATTGTACTGTAAATAACTTCTTCTAGAAGTTTCTTGAAAGATCGGCTGACTGTGGAGTGGGCCCCTTCAAATTTGTCTTTAATAGCTCTTCATCTCTCTCTTGGCTAGGCACTTTCATCCTTCTCTGTCTTGGGTGCTTCCTGGGCAAGGAGCTACAGTCATCATGTTGCTGACGATGCCGATGGAGGTTTTGATGGTGCTGACACTCTTGTTGATGGTATCTGTTGTTGAAGCTACACTTGTTGTTGCGCCTCTAGTGATGGTCTCAAACTAGGGCCCACTTCCACTGAAGTCTTAAGTATTGACGAAAGTACTTTTGGATTTCTAATATATACACATCCACTATGTTCTTTCAATATTTTCCTATTAGAACATCACATGAGTGTGCGTTTTCTATTACACCTTCCATAGCCATGATAGGCTAATAGTTCACTCTCCCCTGCTCCTTGCAAAGACCCTTTACCAGGAACAAAAGCACAAAACGTTCTTTATATAGGTCCACAATGCCATCCTCTTGTGATGTATGTTATTCCTCTTCAAATTCATTTTGATACTTCTTAATGATATTCAAGCCACTTATGAAAGGCTCTTTGGGGTATAGATTTCCATGTTCATCAAAGAATGATGAGAAATTCTTCCTATATATCTTCTCACATTTACTTTTAAACTCTTGTATTTCTTGAGTCATGTTTTCTGATTTCTCTTCTATTTTTTCTACCAACTCCTGCTTCCTTTTTAGTTGACCACTAAACGATAGTGGTCAATGTTTTCATTTATGACTTCTTCTTTGGTCACATGACTGAGAAAATATATTACTATTCTAGCTTTATGCAAAGTCTTCCCAATGTTTTGTTTGAGCACCTATATCTCTTCATGTGCTACCTTAACAATCTCAATCTTCTCTTGCACTACCTCCAGATGCCCCTAATGCCTATTTACAAGCCTTATAATCTTTTCCCAGTTGACGTTTTTGGAAATTTTGAGTGATATTTTGTTGGAATTTTCTCTTCCTTGCAACACTAGTTCCATTTCAAATTTTATGATGTATTCATTTTCCCAACGTACCTCTGCCTCCATTGTGTCTAGGTTTTGTCTTAAGTTTGGTGGAAAATACCGTGATCCTTGAAAGTCCTCTAACATTTTCCAAGATTCCATCTACTCAATTAGGGCATGAAAGAACTTCCTCAATTCGAGCACTAACATAGGCAAGCTACGAGTATTGAAATTTCCATTGGGGAAACACCTTTCTTCATTATTTCCTTTTTTATATGCAAAACCCTTTGTAAAAGAGGAAGAGGCCATTTGACAGGTTAAAATACTAACTTAAGGTCTTGAAGTAAGCAAATGATGAGGTGCCACGTGTTGTAGTGTAATAGGGACAAAATGGCATCTAGGCCTTTCAAGCATTATGCCGAAAGGTGATGACACAAGATTTAATGGAAAACTTAGGGTTTTGAGTGTAAGTGCCTTGATTTAGCATATAATAAGGTTACCTCAGCTTCATAATACATCAAATAAGGCTAATTCATGGGAATTACAATTTTCTTCATCGAGGGACAAGGATTTCTCCAAATGGAGTGCACGTTTATATACCGGGAGAGACAAAAGTTCAAGATGGCCAAATTTTCTTGAACTTCAAAATGCGCAACCCTCAAGAAGAGAAATTGTTAAACCTTGTTTGATTTACAACTTGAATTTGCAAGGTTTTCACCTAAATTTTACTAAATTAGGTAATTTTGGAGGTTATAGGTGCGAGGACTGGATAATACGATAATTTTCCCTAAATGGGCCTCTAGTGCACTTTTATAGAAATTAGTGCCTACCACGTGCATAATTTTTCTTCGAAGGGAAGGTTCAATGACATCATGCTAATTTCAATAGGATGTAGAGTCAGTCATCTGGTAAGATGATAGTGCATGGTGACTCAGTGAATGTGGTGAGTTTGACGACAAGTGATTGGTGGATGGAAAAAGTTGACTAGGTAGTCAATGTGCGAAATCCATATGGTGTCCCCATGCATGATTGAGATAACGACTATTGAAATTCCAGGAGGTGCATGAGGCATCCCAAGAGGTGACATGTAGCACAAGCTACATGCTCCCCATGAAGTTATTGTGCTTGCAACTGTACGAGCGAGGGATCATCTAGGCCTTCAGATGAAAGTATCTCTTGGTTATATGATCTGTAAGTGTGTAGGTTGGTCCAGGCTCCCTTGACACCATCCTGACGTAAGTTGGAGGTGGGGCAAGGCCACGTGGATGATAACTAGATGAGTGCAATGATGGCGTGGCAGGTGACAGACTTGTGACAAAGTAGACGTGGAACGTGGTACAATGGGTTGGTTGTTGACATGGAGGAAACATGCAGTGACATTCTAAATGGGGTAGGTGGCAACTTTTGAAATTCATGGGGGTGTGTGTATATTTGAAGGAGGCGACACATGACCTCCTTCACAACCCTCTATGGCGTTAACTCCCAAGCAGTTCTGTGGCATGGAGTGCTCTAGGCAATCAAATTAGGTGGTGCCTCCTCTGTTGGATCCTAACGACACACAACTTCATCGATGCTCTCACCCATCTTCTCCGGTGTGGTGTGATTAAAATATAGAAACTACCTCACAAAAAGATATGAAAAGATAGATCAAAGACTTAGAAATAAGCCTCTTCGAGGGGGCATCCTCCTTTACATTACACAAATGAACAATTCTTGGATGATATAAATGACAAAACCTCCTTTCTATATATAGGAGTCTAAGGGGTCATAATGTAACCAAATCCGACCTAACAATAATAATATAAGGGCACAAAAATAATAATAGTGGGCTTCTATGGGGCACAATAATAACAATATGGGGACAATATGGGCATAATAATAACAATAAGGGATACAATGACAATAGTAATAGGGGAATCACTAGTATTATAGGGACCTAACATACCCCTCTCCTTCAAAAATGTCTTGTCCTCAACACTTGAGTAGTTCTGGATGCTTCTGTATAAAATTTTCATCCTCCCATGTGGAATCTTCAACGGGTAAGTTCTTCCACTTGATGAGATACTCTGAAATTGATCTATTTCATAGCTGTCAAGTTCTTTTTTCTTTGACTACTTCAGGTTCCAATATGATTTTTCCTTCCTCATCAAGTTCTGGAAATATTGTTTGAACTAGGAGCTTGTCACCTATAACCTTTTTTAAGCATGACACATGGAAAACTGGGTGCGCTTGAGAAGCTGCAGGAAGCTCCAATTTGTATGCCATAGTACCTATCTTTTGCAACACCTTGTATGGACCATAATACTTTGGTGATAATTTATTATCCTTCTTAGCCTGCTTGAGGGAAATTTGTTTATATGGTTGTAATTGTAGGAATACCCAATCACCTACATCAAAACATCTTTCGTTGCGATATTGACCTGCCTGCTGTTTCATTCTATTCTGCACCAAGGTGAGGTTATCCTTTAAGAGTTGGAGAACTTGTTCTTGATGCTTGATGTGATCTTCCACTCTTGGAACCTTAGAATTTTCTCTTAAATATGATGTGATGGATGGTGGATGATATCCATAAAGTGCCATAAATGGGGTCATTTTTGTTGCAGTATGGAGGGAAGTGTAATACCAACATTCAGCCAGAGGCAACCATTTGACCCATTATGTCTGTTTATCATATACAAAGCAACGAAGATATCCTTCCAAAAATTTGTTTACTATCTCTGTTTGCCCATCAGATTAAGGATGATAAGATGAGCTATGATCTAACTGAGTACCAAGACAAGAAAATAATTATGTCCAAAAATTTCCAGTGAAAATGGGATCTCTGTCGCTTACAAAAAATTTTGGGTTTCCATGTAGCTTTTGAATTGTTTCTATAAATGCAGTAGAAACTGTACTCGCTTTAAATGGATGAGATAATGCACTAAAGTGTGCATACTTGTTAAGTTTGTCAACTACTACCATAATAACACTCTTTCCTTCGGACTTGGGTAAACCTGTGATAAAATCCATTGAAACATCCTCCCAATGTTGGCTTGGAATGGATAAAGGTTGTAATAGACCCGGGGTCTTAATTGTTTGAACTTTATTTTATTGGCAAACCAAACATTCTATCACAAAATTTTGAATATCCGATTTAAGGCCATCCTAAAAAAATTCCTTATTAACCCTGTGGTAAATTTTTAGAAATCCTGAATGCCCTCCTAAGGGAGAGGTGTGCAATTCCCTAAGAATCTTTTGTTTGAGTTGGGAATTCTTACAGATATAACCGATCTTCGTACCATAATAAATCATTTTTCCAGCTAAATGTATTAGATGTACTGGGATCTTGTTGTATCTTTTGAATGAGTGCCCACACTTCTTTGTCATTCTTCCATTCATCCCTTGCTTTGTTTATCCAATCTGGGTAGATAATAGAAATGGTGCAAAGAAATGCTTCCAACTCCTCATCCTTTCTTGAGAGTGCATCTGCCACAACATTTTGCTTCCCTTTTTTGTAGATGATTTCAAAGTCATAACCCAACATATTTGTGACCCATTTTTGCTGCTCTTTAGAGGATAATCTTTGTTCTAAAAAGTATTTAAGGCTATCATGATCTGTTTTTACCTTGAAGTGTCTTCCCATTAGGTAGGGTCACCATTTCTTAAATGCATGTAGTATTGCTAACATTTCCTTCTCATAAATAGCTTTGTGTAAAAAATTTCCCTTGATTGGATGACTTTAAAAAGCAATGGGTCTTTCATCTTGCATTAAAACAACACCAATTCCATTTCCTGAAGCATCACATTCCACAATAAAGGTTTTTGTGAAGTCCAGTGCAGCTAAAACCAGTGCTTGGCACATTGCCTCTTTAAGGTGTTCGAAGGCCTTTGTTGCTTTTGGAGTCCATGAAAATGCATCTTTCTTCAATAATGTTGTTAGAGGTGCTGCTATTCTCCCATAATTCTTAACAAACTTGCGATAATACCCTGTCAACCCGGTAAATCCTCGCAGATGCTTTGTGGATGTGGGGATTTTGGATTTAATTTTGCTTGGGTCTACCTTAACTCCTTCATGAGATACAATATGACCCAGATATTCCACCTCTTGTACTCCAAAGAAACATTTGGATGTTTTTGCATATAATTGTTTTTCCTCCAATAGTTCTAGCACCCTGTCAACATGTTCAACATGATCCTTCCAAGACTTGTTGTAGATTAGTATATCATCAAAAAATACTAACACAAATTTTCTAAGGAAGGGTTTGAAAATGGAATTCATCAAACCTTGAAATGTAGAAGGTGCATTGGTAAGGCCAAAAAGGCATGACCAAAAATTCATAATGACCCTCATGAGTTCTAAATGCTGTTTTTGGAATGTCTTCAGTCTTCATTCTGATTTGATGATATCCTGAATGAAGATCCAACTTGGTGAAGTAAATTGATCCATGCATTCATCCAGTAATTCATCAATGACAGGAATGGGAAACTTATCTTTAATAGTGAGCTTGTTGAGCTCCCTATAATCCGGACACATGCACCATGATGCATCCTTCTTGTGCACCAATACTACTGGAGCAGATAGAGAACTTTGACTAGGCTGAATTATACCAGCTCTAGCATTTCTGCAACCATACGTTCAATTTCACTCTTTTGGGCATAGGGATATCTGTATGGCCTGATGTTTGAAGGAACACTTCCTGGAATCAGATGAATAGCATGATCATGATCACGAATAGATGGGAGACCTTTGGGAGTCTCAAAT
>APFE030387818.1:172559-192881 GCA_000404065.3 Pinus taeda
CTCTTTCTATAGCTTCTTACAAAATTTCAATCTGATGCTTAGAGAGAAAGGTATGATGAGTTTCCCAAGGTCACCTGTTTAGAATGTAATTCGGGAGTCTTAAAAAACCCTAACTTCCTTAGATTATATCTCCGAAAATATAGCGATATAAACTCTGAAATTCAGACCCAAGATTCATCAAGATTTCGGCTCAAATGGGTTTTAATTTCAGAGTCTGAACCTTTGTAGAAAATAAATTATAGCGAAACATCCACAATGACCTGTTTGAGATGAAATTCTAAAGCTTGCAAAAGCCCTAACTTCCTCAGATCATATCTACGAAAAGATAGCGAGACAAGATATGAAATTCGGAACTGAGGTTTAGACCAATTTCTTCTTAAATGGGTTTCTTTTCTAGCTTCTAAAACTACGTAGCAAAAATGTTATAGCGAATATTCCATGATGACCTGTTTGGAGTAGCGAAACCCTAGAATCCAAACCTCTGATACCAAATGTTATGAAACCAACTCACAAAAAGATAGAAAAGATAGATCAACGACTTAGAAATAAGCCTCTTCGAGGGGGAAACCTCCTTTAAATTACAAAAATGAACAATTCTTGGATGATACAAATGACAAAATCTCCTTTCTATATATAGGAGTCTAAGGGGTCATAATATAACCAAAGCCGACCTAACAATAATAATATAAGGGCACAAAAATAACAATCGTGGGCTTCTATGGGGCACAATAATAACAATATGGGGACAATATGGGCACAACGATAACAATAAGGGATACAATGACAATAATAATGGGGGAATCACTAATATTATAGGGACCTAACGGTGGCAGGTGGCAGACTTGTGACAAAGTAAACATGGAACGTGGTGCAATGGGTTGGTTGTTGACATGGAGGCAACATGTAGTGAAATTTCGAATGGGGTAGGTGGCAGCTTTTGAAATTTGTGGGGGTGTGTGGATAGCTGTAGGAGGCGACACATGTCCTGCTTCAAAACCCTCTATGGCGTTAACTCCCAAGTAGTTCTGTGGCATGGAGTGCTCTTGGCAATCAAATTAGGTGGTGCCTCTGTTGTTGGATCCTAGCGACACACAACTTCGTCGATGCTCTCGCCCATCTTCTCCGGTGTGGTGTGCTTGTGTCTTCAACGTATACATCTGACATGCTCATGTTGTGTGTTCCTGTTGGTGCCCAACACCCAGGATTTTGGCATTGTGAGTTACATCGACATCATCTCTTCGAAAAAATAAGAGTGCTTGGGCTTATGAACAGTCGTGCCTGGTGGGAATTGAAATGAAACTAGGCTCGTTTGGCCTCTTTGACTCCAAATTTTGTAGGGGTGTTGTGTTTTGGCACTAAAATTTGTTGCATGGGGGACAACGGGCCCTTGCAATTTGTTGATAACTTGTAGTTCCAATTCCTTCTATCATTAGGTTCTGGAGTCTACTTAAATGTGGCATCTGCCTCTTCTTATGACTTCGTTAAAATTGAAAATTTGTAGTATGATTTATAACAACAAGGGATTTTTATTTTTATTTTTTTAATGACAATCGTGTAACATTCAAGTGAAGAATTTATTCAAGAAACTTCCATTGAAAAGATTCCCGAGGAAATCTCCATCAGGTGTCTCCAGCTAATATTTATGCTTATCAAGAACTTGCAGTACTTGAAATAGACCAATCCATAGATTTTCGAACTTTCCATGCTTTCCCTTATAGGCTCAGTTTGAGTCCCATTTCAGTACTAGATCACCAACTTGCAGGTCACATTCCTTTGCTATATTATCAAATATAGCTTTCATAGTTTGTTGGTGGATTTTAGCTTTACTCAAAGCTTCCTCCATTTGTTGTTGGACTTCTATCATCTGATAAATCCTCTTCTGCATTAGGCTGATATATGGCGCCTCATCATGTAGCAAATTCATTACTGGTACGGTGAGATTCATAGGAAAAACCACATCCATTCCATGCACAACCTAATAAGGCAAGGTGTTGATATCTCTTTTAGTACTGATTATGTCTACCCATAGAGTGTATTTGAGATTATCATTCCAACTCTTATTATTTTAATCTAGCATCCTCTTAATGATCCTTCTCAAATTCTTGTTTGAAGATTCTGCTAGTCCATTCCCTTGAGGATAGTATGTTTTCGAGTGCACCAAATCTATATTATAGTATTGACAGATCTGTATCACCTTAAAATATTTGAATTCCCGAGCTTTGTCTATGACTAGCCTTTGGGGACATCCAAATCTCAAAAAAATGTTATCTTCTAGGAAAGCTATGATGACTTTCTCATCGGCCTTGCAAGTAAGAATGGCTTCCAACCACTTACCAAAATATTCAGTGGATGTGAGAATGTATTTGTGTTTCCCAATTGAATTTGGGTGTATATCTCTAATGAGGTCTAATACCCACTGTTGTAAAGGAGCTTGAACTTTAATTGCTTTCAATGGTAGATATCACAACTTTTGTTTCCCTGTAAACATTTAATATTATGGACAAGGTCAAACAATACCATTAGTGTCCTTGAATAGGGAAGGCTAATAATATCCTACTCTTAATATTTTATAGGTTGTGACATTCCAAGCCTGATGTCCTCTGCATAGACCTTGATGGAACTTTGAGATTATTTCTGACACTTGGTCTTCCATGATGCAACTAAGTAGGGTTCCTGTATGATATTTCCAATACAAACCCTCATCCAAAATGTAGTACTTGATTGCCTTCATTTTTAGTGACCTACATTTGGCCTCACGTAATCTGGGTGGACATCCCAAATTATGTAGTAGGAAAATAATATCTTGATATGAGGGAGAATGTTGGAATTTTGATAGTTATTTTAAGAAAGGTTCTTGTGGATTACTTTTGTTTGGTGGGAAGGGTTCTTGTGCATTCCTTCCTACTATAATGAGAGGTTCCTGTGGATTTTATTTTCTAGGATGAAGAGGTTCTTGTGGATTCTCTTTGTCTGAAGAAGGAGGTTCTTGTGGATTCTCCTCTCTAGAAATATTGCAAATATCTTCATTAGTGCACTTTTACAGTGAAATGTGATTTGAATCAGTGAGAAATTTGGCTAATCCTTGGCCCTTGACCAACGTTGTAGGCTTAATTTCCAAATCATATTATTGTAGCTTCACTATCTATTTTCCCCATCTACCATCACTATCTAGTTGAGTAAGTATTTTCTTTACTACTACAGATGGCACATATGCTATCACTTTGGAATGTAACACATATTCCCGAAATGATTTGAATGACTTTACCATATCATATGCATGTTTCTCTAGAATAATGTATTTCAACTCTGCATCTCTCAAGGCATGGCTAAAAAATGTTATAGGTTTCTTGTATTGTTCTTCATTCTTTTGTAGCAAGACAACCATGATGGTATGCTTAAGCGCAAAGGAGAAAATATGGAACTCTTTTGAAAAGTTAGGACTTGCTAAGACTAGGGTTTCCATGATAGCCTACTTTATTTTTTTGAATTATTCTTGCACTTTTGGGGTCCATCTGACATCATTATTCTTTCTGAG
Organism: Pinus taeda; assembly: GCA_000404065.3. Taxonomy (NCBI): domain Eukaryota; kingdom Viridiplantae; phylum Streptophyta; class Pinopsida; order Pinales; family Pinaceae; genus Pinus; species Pinus taeda. Next base: position 176,095 of record APFE030387818.1, read on the forward strand.
CATGCCTATTACATGCTTTAGTTGTTTTGCAGAATTTACGATAAACTTGTAAAAAAAATTGATCTTCCCCAACAATGATTAGACTTGTTTCTTATTTCAAGGTAGAACAAACTTTGATATGGCCTCTACTCATTCTGGGTCGATTCTGACACCTTCCTTTGAGATGATATGTCCCAACAATTTCCCTTCTTGCAAAGCAAACAATGACTACTTAGGAATCAATGATAGACCAAATATTTTGCACTTCAAGAATTTCTATCCCAGGTGATCCAAATGATCATCATCTGATTTTGAGAAAATGGTCATGTGGTCTAGATAAATGACTATTAATTGGTCTCTCTCTCTAACAAATGCATGTCCATATCTCTTTGAAAGGTAGTTCCCACATTCATCAACCCAAAGCGCATTTTTTCATACATGAAAGTACCACATGGTGTTATGAATGCAGTCTTATATTTGTAATATGGATGCATTGTTATATTATTATAGCCTGAAACCCCATCCATCATTGATATTTTGGATGCTCCTATAACTTTTTGTAGAAAATGGTCCATCTTGGGAAGGGGATAATTATTGTTCAATGAACATTGGTTCAGGTTTCTGAAATCTCTATGGAGTTTGATATCTCCATTCTTTTTCCTGACTGGTATCAAATTAGCTACCCATTGAGAATATCTCAGTGGGATGATAATATTTCCATCTTACATATTTCTGATCTCCTTCCCTATTATCGGCAACAAAATGGGATTGAAACTCCTAAGTTTCTACACAAAAGGCTTAGCATTTTGTTTCAACGATATCATATGTTGTATAATAGAGCTATCATAGTTTTTCAAATCTTCATAACTCTATGTGAAAACATCTTAAATTGCTTAAATATGTCAACATACCTATTTTTGCATGTGGGCTGCAAAGGCTTAGAAAGTTTTACCTTTTGCAGGTTCTCTTTTGTACCAAGGTTGTGCTCCTCAAAATTTTTGTCAATGGGTGAGAAACTAGCTTGGTAGGCACATCATTGTGGTCGAAAATATGTTCGAGTGGGACCAATCCCTTGGGGATGAAATTGTTTTTGAGCTAGATCACCTTGTGACCTCTGATTTGATTCATGAACTTGTCATCAACATCTTGTGAATCTTCTTCTTCGATATCTTCTTCTAGAATTTCTCCTTCGAAGTCGATGTTGATGGTAGAAAAATAAACTAGAAATTCAAGGAATATTCTTAGTTGTTGGTCATCTTTAAAGGCCCACCAATGTTTGACATTGTTTGGAACATAAGGCATATACAACATTTACACTTTGTATTTCAATTTTGGTTCAAGAGGCGGTTTGAAGGTACTTGTTGCTATTGCTAGGGCATCTGCGGGTTGATTGTTTTATTTGCACAATATTGTAACTTTAAATGCATCAAAATAATTCTCAATAATGTCCCACACTATGTTTCAATATGATCTCATTTAGGTGTGCTTAGTGGTGTAGACATTTCTTACTTGTAGAAATACTAACACTAAATCCCAAAATGTTGCAAGGGTTTTCACTCCCATTTTACCGATCATCTCAAATCCTAGAATTAATGCTTCATATTCTACAACATCATTAGTGGCATCAAATTATAGTTTAAAGGATAGCGAGATGTCTTGGCCCTTAGGTTACATTAGAATTGTTCTCGCTCCTGCTCCTTCCTTACAGTAGGCTCTGTCAAAGAAAAGTTTCCAGACTATATATAATTCTTGCAATTTTTCTATCTCAATAGGAGGTGGTTTTCTCTCAACCATAGCTTCGAGGTTTACTGACAGGTTGTATTAACCCATCGACTCTTCCATGACATATACAGGTAAGTTTTTGGATTTCTTCACATAACTGATGATGTACAAGAGTATTTCTTCTCTATACACCCTATGTTCCTATCCTCCAAAAACAGGTATGGTGGCGTATAATAAGTCCATTTGGAGAGTTCTACCCAATTTCCTAGCCCACGATCTCAAAAGTAGCATACCATATGAGGTAGGGATATCAGCTTGTAATGTTCTTTTACATTAATTATAAATATATATAAATTGATCAGGGTCAAAGACAAGAGGTGTGAGATTCCTATCTTGATTAATCATAGTGAGTCTTCTTATTGAAGCCATAGTGTGGGAGTGGAGGTGATGGAATAGGTGATGAAATAAAATTGATATGAGTATGTGCAGTGAATGGAGTATGTACAATGTTCATGTTAGATTTCACTATTTGTTGGTTTTTCATTGTATAGATCAAGTGATGAGCATGACAACTGGAACATATTTGCAAATGATGGAAATTTTGGAAAAATGGAGTCACCAAGTGGAAAGCACAACAAAGGAATTCACTTTTTTTCCACCACAAAAATTTGAATAAATGTCATTATACCCAAGGAGATTAGTTCAAATCATCCTCGACAACACACAAGATTGTGGGGCGCTATAGTCACACTATGTTGTGTTATAGTGCAGAGTGTGGGAACATCTAAGTGCAATTTTATTTACTACTCTATTCTTAAGATATTATATTTTAGATCCATGTATAAGGGAAATTGTTGTTATCTAGTATTTTTTAATGTGTTTTCATAGCCTTTGAATTTAATATTCTATCCCATGGTTCTTGGTGTAAGAGAGGTCAAACAATGTAGATGACTCAAATTCCATGCAAATAAGACCATATGTTTTATGGTTACTATATATGTGTATTTGAAAATGACTCTTTGATTCTACTCTGAACTCAATTAAATTTTGAAGTTGCTAGAAATAGTTTAAAACAAATGCATCTTATTTTCTCCTAGAAAATGTCACAAGAAAGTAAAATTACATGAAGAATTCATCACAACCATGAAGTAAAATATCTATGCAATTTTTTTTTACTATGCTAAATGCAGATCAATAAGCCAGAACAAATTTAATATCTCACTTATCTTGAAAACTAATTCAACATTCACATTTAACAATCATAACATGTGCTTGAAAGAAAGTTCCTAAAATATGAATGAATAATGTTTCAAATTTGGCTCACGTTTGAGTTAAATTGGAAATTTGTTTGGGATTCAAGATTAGGGAAAAACTACGAGTCATTGAATGGATTTGTTGGGCTTCATTTCCGTTGATCCCAAGTTGGAGAATTCATAACCCTTTGGTTTGACATGAAGAGTTGGAAATATGAAATATGGATGAAAAATGGAGAAAATATCCTACCCAATTTAAAAGAGAAATTAAGAATTCCTTTAAACTAGTTAAGACCCGTGAGTATCTGAGCAATTAAGAATTCAACTATTAGAAAACATTGAATTTCGAAATTTACAATTTCTTGAAAAACCCTAGTAAGAAATATAAAAGAAGTCAAGATAATCTTTAAACTACCTAGATAAATCTTGGAAAACCAAAATAAACCATCATACTAATGCTAAAATTTATTTCAGTTAACAATTCTCATACAATTCATATAACAAATCAGGTTCACAAGTCAAAGTGCCATAGAAATTGCATAAACTCGTATTTAATTAGTATTAAACTTCAAAACATGAGATGGGTATGAAAAATGCATGATAAAAAGGTATAAACATACTAAGAGTTACTACAGAATTATTCCTTAGAATAGCTTCAAGACCTTCCAGTAATTCACCAAAAGTTTTGGGAGAGTTTCCCCTACAACCAATATTTCTTCCCCTAAAATTTTCAAAATGAGGGCTATATATAGGCACTAAAGACCTTGGAACTGACACTCAACCAATAATGGTATTTGAAAACCACCCAGATTTGTTACAAAATTTCTAGCTGTACTATAAATAGCTTATTCTAGAGTTTTCTTCAAACATCTATTGGTCGTGGAGTGGCCCCCTTCAGATTTGTCTTTAATAGCTCTTCATATCTCTCTTGGGTGGGCACTGTTATCCATCTCTCTCTTGTGCACCGCCTAGGTCGGGCACTATAGTGGGTGCATTACTGACAGTGTCAACGGAGGTGCCTATGGTGTCGACGCTCTTACCGGTGGTGCAAATTATTGAAGTTGCACCTGTTGTTGTGCCTATGGTGGTGGTCGCAAAATAGAGCGCACTTCTGTTGATGTTTGTCGGGGTATTGATGGAAGTACCTTTTGGATAGCTGATCTACACACATCCGATATGTTCTTCCATTCTATTCCTACTGGAACATCACATGAGTGTGCCTCTGCTATTAATCCTTCCATCCTTTACTATTAATCCTTCCATAGCCATGACAGGCTAATAATTCACTCTCCCCTACTCCTTGAAAAGGCCCTTTAGCATGAACAAAAGCTCAAAATGTTCTTTATATGGGCCCACAATTCCCTCATCTTATGATGTATGTTCTTCCTCTTCAAAGTCCTTTTGATCCTTCTTAATGATCTTCAAGCCACTTACGAAAGGCTCTTTGCAGTATAGGTTTCCGTGTTCGTCGAAGAATGATGGAAAATTCTTCATGTATAGCTTCTCACATTTACTTTTAAACTCTTGTATTTCCCAAGTCATGTTTTCTACTTTCTTTTCTATTTGTGCTACCAACTCTGCTTCGTTTTTGGTTGACTAGCTCTGGATACTAAACAAGAGTGGTTGGTGTTGGCCTTTATGACTTCTTCTTGGTACATGTGATTGAGAAAATATATGACTATTTTGGCTTTATGTGAAGTCTTTCCATTGTTTTCTTTGAGCACCTCTATCTCTTCATGTGATACCTTAACAATCCCAATCGTTTCCTGCAATAACTCTAGATGCCCCCATTGCTTATTTACTAGCCTCATAATCTTTTCCAAAATGACCCATTTTGGAAAATTCTGAATGAGATTTTGTTGGAATTTTCTCTTCCTTGCAGCACTAGTTGGATTTCCATTTTTCTGATATATTCCTTTCCATGATGTAGCTCTGAATCCAATGTCTCTAACTTCCATCTTAGTTCTAGGGTTGAAGACCATGATCCTTGAAGTCCTCTAGCATTGTCCAAGAGTCCATATGCTCAATTAGGGTGTAAAAGAACTTCCTCAATTCGAGCGCTGACACAAGCGAGCCGCAAGCATTGACATTTGCATTGGGGCAATACCTTTCTTCATTCTTTCCTTTTGTATCTACACAACCCTTTGTAGAAGAGGAAGAGGTTAGTTGACAGGTTAAAAGACAAAGTCAAGGTCTTGAAGTAAGCAAATTGTGAGATGCCATGTGTTGCAGTCTAACAGGGGTGGAATGGCATCTAGGCCTTTCAAACTTTACGCCCAAAGGTGATGATACAAGCTTTAATGGAAAACTCAGTTTTTTGAGTCTAAGCGACACAATTTAGTAGATAGGAAGGTTACCTTAGCTTAATACTGCATCGGCGAAGACTAATTCACAGGAATGACAAGGTTTTTTCCTGCGGGGACAAGGATTTCTCCAAATGGAGCACACTTTTCTTTGTTGGGTGAGACCAAAGTTTAAGATGGTCAAATTTTCTTGAACTTTGAAACGCATAGCCATGAAAAAGAGAAATTTTTAAACCATGTTCGATAGCTTGAATTTGCAGTGTTTGTGCTTAAATTTTACTAAACTAAGTAATTTTGGAGGTTACACGGGCGAGCACTGGACTATACAATAATTTTCCGAAATGAGTTTCTAGTACGCTATTATAGCAATCAGTGCCTGCCACGTGTGTAAGTTTTCTTGGGAGGGAAGGTTCGGTGACGTCATGCATGGTGACTCAGTAGACGTAGAATGTTTGATGGCAAATGATTGGGCGACAGAAGGAGCTGACTGCGTAGCCGATGTGTGAAAACCACATGGCATCCCCCCGCATGATTGAGAGAATGGTTGTTGAAATTCTAGGAGGCCCGCGAGGTATGCTAGGAGGAAACACACAGCACAAACCGCATGCTCCCATGGCGTTATTGTGCTCGCAACTTCACTGTGTGGGATCATCTAGGCCGTCGGATGAAAGGCTCTCTGAGGCTTCAGGTTGGTCTACGCTCCTGTGACGTCAGACTGAAGTAGGATGGAGGTGGGGCAGTGCCATGTGGATGATGATAGGATGGGTGAAATGATGTCGTGGCGGGTCACGGACTTGTGACAGAATGGACGTGAGACCCGGGGAAATGGTTGGCTGCTGACGTGGACGTGACACGCGGCAGCATTCCGCAAGGGTAGGCGGTGGCATTGGAAATCCATGGCGGTGTTCGGAGACCTTGAAGAACCGACACGTGGCCTCCTCTATAACCCTTTGTAGTGTTAAGTCTTAGGCGGTTGTATGTGCTCTAACCCATCAGATCGGATGGTGTCTCCATCGGCGGAACCTGGAAACGTGCAACTCGACGGATGCTCTCGCCCATCTGCTTCGACGTAGTGCACCCATGCCACCGGCATATACATCTGGAATGCTCACACTGTGTGCCCACCGGCGCCTAGTATTTTGGCATTGTGACTTATGTCGGCGACATGTCTTAAACCAAAGAAGAGCACTAGGGATTATTAACCCTTCCTTAGTGGTAATTGGACCAACACTAGGCTCATGTGGCCTCCTCGATTCCAAATTTTGCAGGGGTGTTTCATTTTGGCACGAACACACTAGAAGGTAAATGACTAACAAGGGTAATAGATCCCCTCCCTTTGATGGAAAAAGTTAACACTTTCTAGAAGATAAGGATGAGAGAACATCTTATGTCTCTTGGTCTTGATGTATGATATGTTATGTCTCTTGGTCTTGATGTATGCTATGTTGTGGTAGAAGAATATAAAGTTCCAACCGTTCGTTCAATATATGCAGACGAGAGAAAGGTTTATGTAAGTAATTCCAAAGCAACAAATGGCATGTTAAGTGGTCTTATCCAAAGGAATTTTGGATAAGTATCCAGGCATATATGAAGGAGATGAAAAGGTTAAAAGGGAAAAAGTTCAAATTCATAGAATACAATTTGAGAGTTTAAGGATGAACAAAGAAGAAGACATTGCATAAATTTTCAGGAAGTTTTGACTATTAAAGGAATTGGTGAGAATATTTAAAATTTAGCAAATTTTTAAAATGTTTTGAGATCCTTTCTATTGAGGTTTAATCCAAAGGTTTTAGCCATTGAAGAAATGAAAGATCTCAAAACCCTAAGTATGGACAAACTACATGGAATACTCATTTAAAATGAGATGAGAATAGGGAAATCGATGTTTAGACTAAAGGAAGAAGCCTTCAAAGTATTAAAGGAAATATAAAGTCAAAAGGACCATGATCATTCTATCCCTAAATCAAATGAAGAAGAAGCTCAATTTGTGAAAAATTTGAAAAGAGGATCTCAAAAATATAAAGATAAGCTACCATTCAAATGTTTTAAGTGTGGTAGAATAGGTCATTATGATTCAAAATTTCCATATGGAAAATCAAAAGATACTGATGATGAAAAAGAACATAGAAATAGGAGGCAAATTTCATTATAATAAGAAGGTAAGAGCTCTCAATAAGAAAACAAATTATTCCAATGAAGATAGCATCTCATTGAAAGATAGTAATGAATATGCATCTGATGATGATCCTGAAGAGTGCATATTGATGGACTTGCAAAATCATAAGGAGAACTCAGATGTAATGCAATCTTCTCAAAACAAACCAATAAAGGAAAAGGTAATCTTCTACTCTATTTCATTTGTATTAATGGTCATTTTGTTTATAGATGTCCATATGCAAAATATGAAGGAAATGATGATGAATATGATTGTCTAGTCATGAATGCTAAAAAAAATTATCAACAAAATAAGAATAATGAGGAAGAGAAGACAAATGTAGCTAAGGAAATTGAAGGTAAGAAATATTTTCAAGGTGAGCTCTCTCTTTCCTTAGAAGAGATAGAGAGACTCATAATAATAAGAAAAATTCAGAAGGAGTAATTACACGTGTATGAAGATAAGGATTATGACCTTTATGAAACAAAAAAATTGGTTTCCATCCTTGAATCTCAATTAGAAGAAGGAAGGAGAATGAAAGAAGTGGTGACAAACTAGTAGCCTAAAAAAGGAAGTACATTGTGAGAAACTAGAAGTTGAGAATTTTTTCTTGACAAATGGTCTTGAACGGGTTAATTATCAACTAAGGTCTGGAAAGTTCTAATATCTTGGATATAAATTAGTAACTAGATATCCCACTTTATAAAGTAGGCATTGGTTTTAAACAAGATAATGAGATGCTCAAGGGAGAATCAAGATCAAAGACATGAGAAGAATAAGAACCTAAAATCTACGTCACTATGCTAAAAGGATAAAGTAGAAATGCAAAAAAAGTTAGAGATGAAGCTAAGGATCAACAAAGATATGATCCTAACATTAGTGCAAATGGAAACATGAAAGGAGAGGACCAACAAAGATTTAATCCTCAAATGAAAGAAAGAAACACCAAGAAATTAAAGACCATTTAAGACCCATAAATGGATTGAGAAGAATTTCTCCACCAAAAGGCTCATCATATCCAAGTATCAAAATTTCATTTATTTCCATTTATTTTCATCCAATAATTTTTGTCACAAGTCAATCCATTGCAAGCCTTTGTAAGAAATGACTATACTAGAAATAGAAGTGGAGGATCTTATAAGGCCCCAATGAATAACTATGACAGAAACAAATATAGGTATTCTTACAAAGGTGGTCACAACTCATTTTCTTCTCTATTGGATTATGCTTAATGTTACAAATGAAATAACTATGTTCACAAAGCAAGTGAATGTAAAAGGATTCTAATAATGCATTTTAAGCCAAACAAGCAAGAAGAATTATCAAAGATTTGGATAAAGAAGCAAGAAGACAAGGAGAGTGTGAATTTGTGATATATGCTCAAAATCAAGGAAATAAATGGTACATTGATCATGGTTTATTAAACCATATGTTTGGAGATAAGAGAAAATATCTATCTCTAAAGAAAGACAAAGGATGAAGTGTTACCTTTGGCAATGATGCACCAACAAGAATGTAATGGGAAAAGGGACAATTTTTTTAGTAAAAGGGAAGACCAAAGCTTAGAATGTACTATATGTTGATGATATTAAACATAATCTCTTAAGTGTTAACCAAATGTTTGACCAAGGATATGAGGTCCTATTCTATTAAGATGGTTGTGAAGTATAGAAAATCAAGAAATGTTTATGTAATAGAGGGAAGAAAATAAAGTTGGTGCATTGGAAAAATGGATGAGAAATGGTTATAGCACAAGAGACTAGTTCATATCAATTTTGATCAGCTTGAAAATCTAAGCAAGAAGGATGTTGTATGCAATATGCCCAAAATTTCAAAACTTGAAAATACCATTTGCAAGTCATGTCAATTAGGAAAGTAATCACAAATTTAGTTCAAGGAAAAGAAGGATTCAACATCATTACCTTTATAACTTATTCATATATATATTGGTGGACCCATGAGAACTCAATCTCCAAGAGGTGGAAGATATTTCATGATCTTAATTAATGATTATACTAGAATTTCATGGGTTGGTTTGTTAAAAGAAAAGTATGTAGGTTATGGGAAGTTGAAGATATTCAAAGAACTGTTTGAGAATGAGATAGATTTGAAGATTAAATGCTTAAGATTATATAGAGGAGGAGAATTCATATCTAATTAGTTCAATGACTTTTGTGAGAAACATGAGATTAAAAGACAATTTCAATAACAAGAACTCAGAAAAATGGTGTGGCTGAAAGACTAAAGAGAAATGTTGAAGAAATGACTAGAGAAATGCTTGATGAGTAAAAGTTCCAAATACTTTTTTGGGAGAAGAAGTTCAAAAAATAGTCAACATTCTTAATATACTCATATTAGAGTAAGAAACAAAAAGACTCCCTATGAAATATCGCATGGTAGTCTAGCTTCCTAAAACATTTCAATCTTTGGAAGTAAATTTGATAAGAAATGAAAAAAGCTTTTGAAAGTTTGATCCCATAGTAGATGATGGAATTCTGCTTGGCTATTCCTCCAAGAGTAAAAGATATAAATTCTATAACAAAATACTTTTCAAAATAGTTGAATACATTGATGTAATAATGGATGAGGCATCTCTTTAGGTAGGTAGAAAACTTCATCATGATAGATTAGATGATCCAATTAACTATGAGCCCCAAGATGATGAAATAAAAGAGAAAAAAAAATGAATAAAAATAAGAAAAGAGGAAGAAGAAGTACAAAATCCACATCAAAAGACTCCCTTAAGGTATTTGCAGAAAGTTCACCTAGAAAATCAAATCCTTGGTCATAAGGAGATAGGGATTCCAACCAAAAGAAAATTTGCATGCACAATAGGGCATGCCAAATTTTCTTTGTTATCTAAGATAGAACCTAAGAAATTTGACAAATCTTATGAAGATAACCATTACGTTAATTCTATGGAGGAAGAGTCATGCTAAATTAAGAAAAATCATACATGGTAAATTGTTCCTAGATCAAAAGACAAGAATGTAATTGGGACTAAGTGGGGCTTCAGAAAGAAACTAAATGAGGATGTACAAGTAGTAATGAATAAGGCTAGATTAGTTTGCAAAGGATATGCACAAGTGGAAGGATTTTATTTTGACGAAACCTTTGCTCCTATAGCTAGAATTGGGTCTATCAATTTTTTTTGGTATTTGCTTGTTTCAGAAAGTTCAAATTTTATTAAATGAATGTCAAATCAACATTTATGAATGGTGATTTAGAGGAATAAGTATATGTTAATAAAATATAAGGAATTCAGTTCTCAAGAAATGAAAATGATGTTTACAGATTGAAGATGGAATTTTATGGTCTAAAGAAAGCTCCTAGGGCTTGGTACTCAAGACTTGAAAAATATCCACAACAAGAAGGATTCAAAATAAGAGCAACAAACAACAATATATATATATATATATATTATATATATATATATCTATATTATATATATATATATATAGTATATATATATATTATATAATATATATAATATAATATATATATTATATATATATATATATATATATATATATATATAATATATATACTATACAATGAAAATGAAAAATTATTGATTATTTTGGTATATGTAGATGCCATTATTTTTGGAAGTGATGTTGATTTAATGAGTCAAAATTTGCAGCAGAAATGCAAAGGGAGTTTGAGATGTGCATGCTAGGAGAACTGTCTTTCTTCCTAGGATTGCAAGTGACATAACAAAATGAAGGAATATTGATATCTCAAACAAATTATATAAAGGAGATATTAAATAAATTTGGCATGGCAAATTGTGCACAAGTCAACACTCCCATCATCATAGGATGCAAGTTTAGGAAAGATGATGAATTGCCTGATGCAAAATATATTGTGCATAGATCAATGATTGGAAGTCTAATCAATTTAACAACATTAAGACAATACATCATGCAAGTTTTTTGGTTTGGTTGGAAGGTTCCAATATGATCCAAAAGAAAGTCATGTGGTAGCTATGAAAATAATCTCGAAATAGTTGAAAGGAACCCTATGATTTTTCATATGGTTTTAAAGAAGTAAAAACTTAACTTTAATAACATATACAAATGTGGACTAGGAAGGTAGTTTTGATGATAAGAAAGGCACCATTGGAGGAGAATTTTACTTCAGAATTTTTTTGGTTTCCTGGTTGAGTAAGAAACAAACTTGAATCTCCCTATCTACAACTGAAGTAAAATACATTACAACAACAACTTGTTGTACTCAAGTTCTATAGATGAAACAAAATTTGAAAGATAGGAAGGTGAATTATGATCATCATATTCCCATTATTTGTGAAAAGAAAAATTCTAACAATATGTCAAATAATCTTACTTTACACTCAAAGACCAAGCACATCCCCATCTAATATCACTTTGTTAAAGAACAAGTAGTTGATTAGAATGCCAATTTAGAATACATTTATTCAAAAGAATAGGTTGCATATGTATTTATCAAACCACTACCCATAAAAGATATTGCGTATCTTAGAGAGATTTTACGAGTGATCTCTCCTCCTTTTTATCAGTAGAAGGAGATGTATCCATCTACAATGCATAAGGTGCACGATAGAAGCAAAATGTGCTGTTCATATACAACACAATCGCAGTGGGAGAAATATCCAAAGCACAAAAGAAGAAATGTTGCATCTAGAAGGACATAACCTTGAGAGGTGGATTCAAGGTGCAATCAAAGCCATAAGTAAAATCCATCTATGCTCATCAAAGGGAAATAATATGTAGACATAAGGAGAGATCATAGATAGGGGTAGTCCTCAGTCCAAAGAAGGTGTTCCAAATTTTCCATTGAATTTAAAGGGGGGAAAGATAAGAACCCATAATGAGATTATGTAGCCTTAACAAGAAAGTAGAAAATACAAGAAGAGTTAGCTAGTAGCTATGGGGAGTTCTCAGGAAAAGTACATCAATGACATGATTATGTTTGTTGGCATCACCATTAATGCCAGAGGGGTATATTATTGCACATATATTGTCACTGATGTCAACTTCAGTTTTTTCATTGATGGCTAAGGAGGTGAATATGTTTTCAATAATGCACAAGGAAGCTTAGGTGTATCCCTACCCAATATTAAGTAGTAGAGGGACAAGCAAGATGAGCAGACAAAATTTGGTGTTTCCATAGCTTAGAATTAAATTTAGTGTTTCCATAGCATGTAACTAAATTTGGTGTTTCTATGAGGCAAAGAGCAAATATATAAGCCATGATGGTATGTGATATAAGCCCAAGCATGGTGCTAGTATATAAAAATGAAGGCACCATGCTGGTATATAAGAATAGGTAGTGCATAAAGGCAAAACCCATAACACTAAAATAAAATATTTTTCTACAAAATTGGAATTTTTAATCTCACCCATTAATCCCTGATTAGTAGATACAAAATAGTTTTAGCAAAGATGGGTATCTTAATAGGGTATGATAGCATTGAGCACTAGATGATTTGTTGATTGAGCATCCTGATATGATGGAAGATCTAATATGACATAGCAATGGTGTGTCCCATATCAGGGTACCAAAACACCAAGCACATGATGACGTATGGTATAAATTTCAGACTAACATTTGGTAGGACATGGCAATAACATGCATTGCGAATGATATGATGTGGCACATCCATGTGGATGATACATGACAAGAAGAAATTAATTTTTTGTTAGCTAATAGGGATTTGGTGAGTGACATGTGGCAATATTAGATGGTGACACATGGAATAGGACATGTCAGATGGAACATATGGAAAATGGTGATTGGTTTTATATTGGCTTGACATGGTAGAAATAGAGGTATTAGGACACATTCAAGGACCATGTTTCACAAGGTTTTCTCATGTTATTGATTTTCGCTGAAAAGCCACAAAATCAAGGTTATAGGACAAAGTTATAAATGGCCAAGGGATTTTCCTTATGGTCCCTTTATTGAGGTACCAGGGTACCCAAATGGAAAACTATGGATTGCTCTAGTATGTATTTATCTAGTATGGATGGTGAATCTTCCAATAAATGAATATTTTAGGGAAAGGTCACAATGAATCATCATGTATGTTTGATGGTTTAAAGAGCATATGTAAAATGTTTTGAAATAATCTTGGTATATGGACGTTCAAATATGTAGAAGTTGGAACTCTTCAATGGACCCAGACTTTGGATTTATTGAATTAATCATTTATTGCTTGGTCCCAACTCAAGGTCATGAGGGCTCAATGGCTAGCTCATGAAGCTAAAGGGTTATGAAATAATTTGGATATCTGGACATTTTTTTTTATAAGAGTGGACCCTCTTCAGTGGAATTAGACTCCAAATTCATCATAAATAATATAAAGAAATATGGATCATCCAATAGTCTAGGTGTTTTTCGAATTTTCTTCATTAACATGGACTTGAATTTCAAATATAATGGAACTAATAATTTAAGAACATGGTCTTTGCACAAGGCTGCGTGCGTTTTATGGTTAAGCCCATGGTGAGAGAGTTAATGTTTAGTAATCTAGGTAAGAAAGTCATTAAAATATCCATATATCCATTATACAAAAGTGAACTAAATTATACATTTACTGGAGCAATACTTTTAGAAAATGGTCATGACATGTGATCATTTGTGTTTCATGGTTTCACCTCGAGGGTCAAAGAATACTGAAAATTAAAAAGTAACCTGTGTCATTTGGATCAGATCTCCCAAGGCATGTTGACTCTTATCAGATTATTCACATATTATGTTTATCGTGACCAAGTTTGTGTTGGCTCAGATTTGGAAATCTAGTGTAAATAAATCAAGTTTGAAAGGATTGGGGTGTTAAATGATGATATGATGAAGTGATCAGTAAAATATCAACAAGTTAGAGAATGGAGAGGCCCAAGGATGAAGTATGAGGAGGATGTGTAGAAAACAAATAGGTTGTCAGAAAGATTGAGTGAAGGAAAGTGGAAATTTGGATAGATGAAGTATTCTATGGTGCATAGTAAAAGAAGAATAGAGTATAGAGTGGTTTTTAGTATTGTGAAGATCATAGCTAATACATTGTGTATAGATAAAAGGTATAGAGAAAAGAGTGGTGTGCAGACTTAAAGAGTAGTGTGCTAGAGTTGTGAACACAATCATATCAAAATACAAATCATAATTAAATTAGGGGATTGGTGTCTCCTTTAGGTTAGAAGTTGTAATAAGGGAATTATTGTCTCCTTCAGGTTGGTTCCTGTAAGTTATGGGATTGGAATATTCTTTATGTTGGCATTTGGAAATCAGGGGATTAATGTCTCCTTGGTGGGATTTCTAATTTATAGTTTATATTAATCTCAAAAAATTCAAGTGGTGAATGAGACCTCTACTTATTTGTGAATTTTTTTGACCATTTACTAAGCACTCTGTTATGGTTTTATTTCCTTCACTTGTTTCTTCATCTTTATCTTCCTCTTCTTGTTATCCATGGTTTTTACCTTATGTTTTGTTTAAATTTTGGTTTACTTTCCATGTATCTTGTCCTGGAAACTCCATATCTTTTGTAGGTGTAAGGATGTAACTAATTTATTACTTGCCACTTGTCTTAAGGAAATGAGAAACCATAAATTTATTTATTCTTCTAACTTATTCCTTATGCATAGGAAAAGTTTCCAATTTGGGTTTGCAAGTCATGTCGAAAAATTTAAGTGGTGACCAATACCTCTCCTTGGATAATTTTGTTGTCTTTTTACGAAGCCATCCATTGTTGTTTTATTTCCTTTGTCTTGTTATTTACCTTCATCTTCCTCTTCTCATTTGACATAGATTTTGTCTTATGTTTCATAAATTGTTTTTGGTTCTTTCATTGTGGCTTGTATTGGAAACCCCATATTTTTGGTATGTGTAAGGATGTTGACTCACTTATCCATGCAACTCATCTCAAGGAAATGGGGAATGCCAATCTATTAAAAATATCATCACTTATTCCTTGTGAACAACTATGTTTGCTAATTTGGTCTTGTAAGTATTTTGAGAAAAGTTAAGTGGTGACCAAAACCTCTCCTCATTTAAACATTTTATTGTAGATTTAAAAATTGCTCCCTTTTTCTTTAATTGATTCTACCTTCTTTTTCACTGTTGTCTTCCTCTTCTAGTACATATGGTTCTTACCTTGCATTTTGTTTAGTGTTTGATCTTCTTTCCAAGTGGCTTATCCTGGAATTCCCATGTTTTTCGTAGGTAGAGAATAGTAGCTATTCATATCAAGGAAGAGGGAAAGCAAAAATTTGTTCAAGGTATTCTCACTCCTTCCTTATCTATGGTTACACTATCCTAATTAGTGCTTGCAAGTCATCTCAAAAATTTAAGTGGTGGCCATTGCATATCCTTACTTGACAATTATTTTATCTTTTACCCATGACTCCCCCATGGTTTCATAACCTCTACCTTGTTGTTTGTATTTGTTTTCCTCTTCTCATTTTACATGGTGTTTTCCTTTTGTTTCATTTAGTTTTTGGTCTTCTTTCCTTATGGATTATCTGAGCAACTCTATCCATCTAGTAGGCGTAAAGATGGTGGATCAATATATAATTTTTCATCCATGTTAGTGCTTTCAAAGTGAAAATATTTAAGGAAATAAATTACAGGATTAGTTCAAAGAATTGAAGTCTGAAATATTTTGAGGCTATCTTGAGGCCTTAATGACATTTTTTCCGGGGTAAAAATGTACTTCTTAAGTGTCACACTATGTGATCCTATGCTACACATAGAGACATTTCTAATGGTCCAAGAAAGACGTTGGTCATTATTTTTATGAAAAACTTATTCCTCTTGGAACCATAATTCAAAAGGATGCTATATCAGTGCTTGTTACTCATGGAAAAGGGATAGCCATGTCTTAGATATCACAAAAAATATTCTATAAGGGTCAAAATTGTAACTCTACTTTAGAGTTGAATGAGTCAAACTTAACCGATAGTTCGCTATCAAGTTATGTCATAACTAGGCCACTAAGAGGAAAAGGGGTTCCATTCTATTCAATTGCATTTTGTTTCATAGAAGAGTAGAGTATCTAAGAGAGAGAGAGAGAGATTTTGTTTTGTGGCATCTTGTAGGAAACAAGTCTCAAGTAACTCCATGTAGATTTCCTTCTCTGATCTGGATTTAAACAGGAACACAACAAAATATAGAGATAACCATATACACAAATATGCAGCAGAAATAATACTTCATTTCATTAATGGAAAGTACTGAAATATGCTTACAACCAGAAATGGAAATAAACCAGCTAGGGTGATGATAGCTTATCTCTGAGAAGAGATGTGGTGACTACATGCCTCTGAACTGTGTTACAATGAGGCTCAGAGGCCTATTTATTGTTGAGAAACAATGAAAAACCCTTCACATCCCAAA